>JAQYXR010001323.1:0-35549 GCA_030545055.2 Neoaliturus tenellus | reverse complement strand
TCTCATTAGGATAAACCTGGCCTATTACAGGCATTCATCATTGATACTGTTAATCACCTTAATAATATGATACATTAAGAATCGCCATAAGTTTTCATAAGCAAGAAAAATCTTTACCTGGTAATCTTTAATCATATGTTAAATCCTGAAATTCCATTTGATCAGCTTCATATCTCATAGAGTCGCTTATGTTCACAAGTCAAGATCTAAATCAGACTGATCAGTCCATAACTTGATTAACTTCTTGCCATTATTTTTCTTCCTTATAAAACCTGTAAATAAATTAACCATAAGTATTCCTGCTTGCTCTTCTTGAGAGATATTAGATAGACTGACATTTTATAAAACTTTTAGGGAATTTCCCTATAGGGAAAACACCGCAGTATAACAGGAGTAGTCACGTCAAGTCTGAAGCCCAGGACCATGATACTTTTTCATTTTGATGTCCGTAGAAGCTAAAAACTCTGTCCGTCCAAACTGATATAAATCTATATTCACTGACATGGGTGACAAGGGAGGGGGTGGGGAAGATTGCAGCGCATCACATTTTCGTCTAAATATTCATTTACGGAATAATATCTTTTTACCAAAAGGTACAATTTTATTTGGTTTTTTAATTTTGATACATTATCTATTTCTTTCCATGCGGCAGGCAGGTTGTTATAAAGTCTTAAACCCATATTATAGGGGGATCTTTCAAAAAGACTAAGACGATGCCTTGGGTACTGAAAATTGTTCGTAAAACATGTGGGGTAATGGTGAATAAATTGGTTTGCATTAAAGGACTGATAATTATTTTTACAAGCATCAACATTTTAAATATATAAACACAAGGCATTGTTAGTAATTCATATTTTTCAAAAAGAGGTTTACATAATGTCCTTTTGGGAGCAAAAGCCATTATCCTCAGATTTTTTTTTTTATTTTGAAAACTGATAATGCGTCTGAACTCGAACCCAGTGGGGTCAATGTGAAAAAATGTGAAAACAAATGTATATTAGTTTGAGTTTATTTGTGCTATGTCTATATTGAACTTCCCTATATTGAACTTCCTATATTGAACTTCCTATATTGAAGTTCCTATATTGAACTTTTGAATTGGTTATTTAAAAAAAATTATTTGAGGTAGGTTTATCTACATGATAGGGATGACCAGTCTAGATACACAATCCTAATATGAAGTTATTGTTCAAAAGTAAAATTAAACACATGACAATAATGTGATGAGACATATGATTTTCAAGGTCATTTAGAAGTTTAGGTTCTGAAAAGGATAGTCTTTTTTATGTAACGAGTCCACTCTCAAAATGATTTATCACTCATACATCCATTCCCATATTGCTTTTGGGGTTTGTCTCTATGGTTCAACAAAGCAGAAAAACCTTGTCAAAATTTTAAAACAACAAAAAACAATCAGAATCATTAAAAAACTTCACCCTGAAGAATCGGCAAGACAATTTTTCAAGTCTTTAAATATTTTAACAGTTTATGGTCAGTACATTTTTGATGTTATTATGATAGGAAAAATAATTATTTCTTAAATATATCAAAACAGCCCAATGTAACACATCCGTACAACACTAGATATAAAGGTAAAATCATATCCACTAAACATAGACTTCAATTATTTACAAAAAAGTCATCGTATGCTGGAAATAAATTATTTAAAGGGCTACCTAAGGAAATTAATAATGAGGAATTTTTACCTAAATTTAATAGAAAATTGAAGAGCTATTTGGTTGATAAAGCTCTGGCTTCCATTGATGAAAATTTTCAATTGTAAATATATATTTATTTTGTTAGGGAATTGTCGAAGTTGTAAATAATTTAGGTTAAGTTGTTATGATCCTGATCACGACACTATTCAATGTATACAATGTATATTATATGAATAAAGATGATTTTGACTTTGACTTTGTGTAAGAAATAGGTGACAGCATGTATGGCCTGGCGGCTTATGTTAGGCAGGACATAGACGATGTACCATATCAGTCTCCCACAAAGTTGTGTGGACATCATATGGAAACCATGTGATTTCTCGATTTCACAATTCTTTATATGCAGTGGCGGATCCAAGAGGGGTTATGGGGGCACGGTACCCTCCAGACAGACAAAAAAGGCTATATATAAAGAGGAATAAAAACAAGTTGAATACTCGGAAAAAGTTTAATCTGGTATCAATTATAACTCACTTCATTCCACCTATCTCATTGATCGTTTTAAATAAATGGTCATTGATTACAGACAAAATAGTCTCATTCATCTGTAATTTTGATACTAAGCCTACTGTATTTCGTTTGCTGTCATCACGTCAACGTCATAGCAATGGGCCGCGCTAGTGCGTGAGTAAAGATGCGAGATCGGAGAGTGGAGAAAGCTTCTTCTATATTCTTCCTATAGGATGAGGGTGTTGCTAACGTTATGAGAAAATCCGCCAATTTCAAACCTCTAAAATGTATTAGTTGTTATTTACGGTAATGTAAAAACAAATTTTTTAATTAGTGCTATTGTGTTGCCTGGCCAGCTAGCAGACGACTCGACGGCAGTGAGCGCTCAGCGCTGTCACGGCGTCACCCTACCGGAGCCTTGCTACATTCACAGCCCTCCGTGCACTGTACAGCCCAAATGTCAAACGATGTAGTTCTCTCTTATCATACATACTGGCCAGCTAGCAGACGACTCGACGGCAGTGAGCGCTCAGCGCTGTCACGGCGTCACCCTACCGGAGCCTTGCTACATTCACAGCCCTCCGTGCACTGTACAGCCCAAATGTCAAATGTTTTTCTCTATTATCATACTATTTGTGCATCGCCATCATAGAGTATCGTCATCATTTTTTGTATAACTATTAAAATGATACCCTACCAGTATTCTACATAGGATGATTTAAAATGAACAGATTGTCTGCACGGCATGTTTCGAAAAATATACTTTTCAAAATCATATAGGCCCGGTAACACTTTACTCGATGCAACACCCGAAAGTTCTTTAGGAAATACAAGTCAGCAACAGCTAAAATATTCTTAATTTTTGTCTACTGCCACTGGGGAATCCTCAGTGAAAAAGACGAAAACCAAGTATGACAAGTCAACCGGTGTAACAGTGAAATTAATTCTTGTGATTCAGCTGGTACTTCAACCACGTAGTGGAATCATTTTAGTGTTGAACCCCAAAAAAATTGCAACACGAGCGATTTTTTTTTAATGATAGCTAAGAGTGCCCTTATTAACCCCTCAAAAATCGCCATTAATCGCACCTTGGGAACATGCCCAAAAATTCAAAATGGCCGCCAAGATTGCTGCCAAAATATATATTTTAGCCTATTTCTCGAGAACGGTTGGTTTTATCAAAAATCTTTATTTTAGCAAAAATGTAGCCCTTTTAATGCCGATCAGTTTTCATATTTACATTTTGTATGTCAGACGTACGGTATGGCCGCAATTTGCCGATCCGTAATTCATGAAAATTTGCCTTTTTAGCGAATTTCCCTATAGGGAAATTAAGCTATTACCGTAGGTCTCTTGGTAAGACCTAAGACCGGAACCATCATAACTTTTCATTTTGGGGCCCCCAGAAGCCAAAAACAACATTCTTTTGAATTTTTATATATACACATATATATAAATCCATATATATATTTATCTATATATCTATGTATCTGTAAGCACCATAGCAGTCACAAAAATGGTCCGATCATAATGAAATTTGGTATGGAGGTGTAAAGTGGTAATTATTCGGAGTATTTCGAAAATCAGCCCGATCGGATTATTGGAAGGGGGGTAAGGGGGATTTTACCCCTCAAAAATTGATTTTTAGCGAATTTCCCATAGGGAATAAGCTATTACCGTAGGTCTCATGGTAAGACCTAAGCCCGGGACTATGTTACTTTTTCGTTTTAAGGTGCCCAGAGACCAAAAATAATAGTCATTAAAATTTTTATATTTATATATATGTATATTTATATGTATATATTTATATATACATATATGTATGTGTCCCTAGGCACGATAACTCTCGTAAAAAAGGTCCGATCGACACCAAATTTGGTAGAGATGTGTAATCCTACGTTTATTCGGATGAGTTCGTAAACCAGACATATCGACCTACCGGAAGGGGTAGTTTTGGGGAGTTTTGTACCCCAAAAATGGGTTTTTTGCATTTTTCATATGTAATTTTTAAAAATTTTTAATTTTTGTTTTGACCATTGGATTTAGCTCAAAAAAACACACAATTTAGTATTTTGAAGCTTTGCTCTATCTCCATTGGTTACCGAGATATTAAAAAGTCTAAAGACAGTACATTGTATTTTGAGGCTCCAATGTTAATCTTATGGAGAATTGGGATGTGTTAATATTTTAATTATTAACCATTATTTTTGGATGAAACTTGGTATTCATCTTCATTTGGTTGAGATTCATCCGTTTAAGGTAAAAAATCTCGGTTTTTGTACTTATCATGGCAGCAAACCTGCATACTCTTTTCCCATGTTAATCATATGGAGAATAGGCAAACTCTTTTATTTATGGACAGATATTGATGAAACTTACTATATGGCTTTATATGGTCAAAATAAATTTTTTCTATGCTAAAAACCTACTTTTAGTGTCCCCCATGGCAGCATGCCTGCATACTCTTTCCCTATATTTATCATAAGGAGAATAGACATTCATTTCCTTATTTATGAGCACGTGATGAAATTTTGTTTACAAGTTTATCTGGTCAAAATTAATATTACTAATTAGGAAATAAGCTGAGTACGCAGGTCTGCTGCAACGGGTTTTTTTGTTTTTTTTTTCATAGAAAATTTAAAAAAATCAAATTTTAGTTTACACTGCATTGAATTCATCTAAATAATAATAATAATAATAATAATAATAATCTAGTATTTTGAATTATTGCTCCATGTCCATTGATTACCGAGATATTGATAGCTGATGGTGAGTCCGAGTAGTTTGTATTGTACGCGGTAGTATCGTGTACCTTTTGGCTGATTAATGGGATCCAAAGGCTTCAATCTTATGATTGCCACCGCATTTTGCTCTCTCACTGTCATTAGCGGTCAGCTGTTTACATAATTTCTTTGTTTGTTTTCCGTGCTCTGTCAACACCTGCTACTAAGACAAAGCCGGAGCGCTCTGACGTCAAATGCCTTGTGACGTCACCTAAAAGGCAATGTCAAAACAATCATTTGTTTTTGTTTACATGGGTTGTTTTTCGTAAACTTCAATAAAATTTTCTCGTGTTATTTGTAAAATTTGTAATGTATAGTGTATGGTGTTTTAAAACTGATTATTTTTCATTCAATAACAATTTTTTTCATAAATGTGGTTATTTCATATTGACTCGAAGTTCAATTTAAATATCTGAGTGTTCTGAATAGTTTTTTGTGTTGTATTACAACCAAGCTAAACAGTTTTTACTTTGGAAGATTAGAAAGATTGTACTAGCAACAATGAGGAAGAGAGAGGCGTTTAATTTAGCTAATAATCAGAAAGTACCTTCTAGATGGTTGGGCTAAACGTTATTCTTAACATCAATTATATCAACGAAGCCATGGTTGCCTGCTAGCACCTTTTCTTTCAAAGGTTCATGGGTACCGAGATTCAGCGTGTGAAGAAGATTCATTTCCAGCCTACTCATGAAAATTAATTGAAAGCACCAGACGCTGATTTATAAATTTTAATGAAGAAACTACAATCAATGATGTTGCTTTGAATAATTAAGATGATACGCCAATAACCTAACTCAGAAGTGACGAAAGTAGTATTCAAAAACAGACATTTTTTACTCTAAATCTAAGCAGCACAAGTTTTAATTGCATTTATATACAGTATTTCATTGATTATAACGAATAGCCTATCAGTTAATATGTTATTTTCAAATAAAATGTTTAAATCGTTGTGGTTAAATATTTGTACACATTTCATACTCATATAGTTTAGGAAAGTAGGCCTACCGTGTGTAGGCTAATTAAATGGTATTGCCAACAATTTCATTAGAGGCCAAATAATAGTTAGGCCTACTGCTAGTCAACTAAACTTATTCTAATTTTTTAATTCGTGTAAAAATTAGTATCACTTTGTGTCCGAAAACATTATTATTTTATATAAAATTATTTGAATTAGAAAATTGTTTAAACTTTTTCATGAAGTGAAAGCAAATAATTCATAATATTTATTACGATTGGTACCTTTTTAAAAATCAAATATTAAAAATGAATACATTCCATTGTGATACATCTCTAGGTTAGTTGTTAGGGTTAGGGTTTAGCGGAAAATGTTTTTGTTTTCGCTATCAGCTGATGCTAAAAGGCAAACAAAAATGGCAGCACTCCGGCTTTGTGTTCTAGGTGGTGTTGGCTCTGTTCCGTGTGGCTTGTATTTGTTTTGAATTGGTGTCTTCATTAATATGTGTCGTTTGTTCTTTTTTTCTTATGTGTAATAATTGTTGTTACGAAGTGAGATGTATGTAATATAATACCAAACTTTACATAGAAAATACCAAAATTATAACCAAAGTAATACTCTTGAATTTTATTACAAAGTAAGGTTGAAATGAATGGATAGTGACAGTGGCTTATGGATAAGAGTGAAACACAATGCGTGATGTTTATTTTTAGCAGCACTTAACATGGACACAGTATAAAATGCCTTTTGTAGGTTTAGACACTTACGTATGTAGTTAAAATACTTATGATAGTTCATACATAAACAATTATAAAATACAAAATTATTTTATAAAACTTGTATATTCATGTGAAAAATCAAAACAATTTGATGAACATTCCTTTAAAAAAATGGGGGGATGTAAATTGTTCCCTCATTACTTGCATGTTAGACCAAAATCGCCTGGCATTTTTCAGCATAGCATAGGGAAACACCGTTAGCTATAAGGGTTAATTAATTGCCCTTTTTGAGGGTTTGTTTGAACTGTTTTATTACTAGTATCAAACTCAGAAATACAAATTTTTACGTGTTTTTTATGTCTGTAATTAAAGAATAATTAAAAATGGAATCTTCCTGTGTGTGTAAAATTTGCAATAAGGAAAATAACATCCAAGAAAGCGTTACCCTCACAACTAAAGGATCGTCTTCCATTAATAATTTCAGTAAGAGCAGAGGAAGTGGCATTAAAGTTACACCAGGAGATAAAGTACATGTAGCATGTCGTAAAACATTTACAAACAAAAGAATTTTTGGTAAACCATTAAACAACAATGAGAACAATGTTCCTAGAGGCAAGAGAAGTAGTCGCTCAATCAGCAGAAACTACGATTCTAAGTTTAATTGCCTATTTTGTTGCACTCTCGTAGACCCAGAAATCAGTAAAAAACATGGCTTAACAAGCGAGTGCAAAAAAGTTATGTCACATGAGTTTGGGCAAAGCATTATGAATATTTGTTCTGAAAGGAAAGATGAATGGTCTGTTGCTGTTAAAGGTCGCATAGAATTTGTTTCTGATCTATATGCCGCCGACTGTGTGTATCACCAATCATGCAGTGTGAACTTTCGCACAGGAAAACAAATTCCTATTGCTTACAATCCCGAATATGTTGAAAGCAAAAAAATTAAGAAAATAGGTCGACCAGTATCTGAAGTACAGTATGAAGCCTTTCTTAAATCGTGTGACTATTTTGAAACCAATGATATGGAAGACATACAAGTAACAATCACCGAACTAATAAAAGTGATGGAAACCAACTTGATGGGGACAAATGTGAAAGCGTACAGCCCTCAATATATGAGGCAAAAGTTAATAGAACACTTTGGAAAACGTATTGTAATCAGCAAAGCAAGTGGAGTAGACAATATAGTGAGCTTGCAAGAGTCTGCTGATGTAATATTAAGACAGTATTATAATAAGAAAAAAGATATAGACATTAAGAAACAAGAACTTATTCTCATAGAAGCGGCTGCAAAACTAATAAAAAATGAGATTAAATCCAAATCTGTAAGCAGTAGAGATAATTATCCAGCCCCTGATGAACTCAATCCTAAAAGTGCTTTAAATTATCTGCCTAAGTCATTAAACTTGTTATTATCAACGATTTTTGCTGGAAACAATACAGAACTAAAAGTAGCATCCATTGGTCAGTCCATAATGCAATCTGCTCGTCCACGGTCCATAGCGGCACCACTACAAATAGGTCTTGGTGTTCAACTTTACCATCATTTCCGATCAAGATACCTCATAGACACCCTGCATGCACTTGGATTTTCAACATCGTACAATAACGTTCAGCTGTTTGAAAGGAATTCAGCATTTGTTTCATCTACCAATTTACCAGTTACCGACAAATCTCGAGTAATTATGGTAGCCGATAATGTAGACCATAATGTATGTACTCTTGATGGAAGAAATACGATTCATGGCATGGGAATGATTGCAGCTATTTAGCCAACTGGAGAATCAATGACATCCGTGACGCGTCATAAAATAACCAATGAGGAGCTTCTCCAAAAAACAAGAATAACTATTATAGATTACAAAGCAGCAAAAGATATGTTGAAAAGCACTGTCTTTAAAGACTTAAATGCAAAGACAAACAATCATAGCATGATGGTGGATCTTGTTTGGCAAATCTCTGGATTCTTGAATCCAACTAGAGGACAATGGTCTGGAATGATGCAAATTGTCTATGGTAATGAAGAATTAGTTCACACTGGAAAGGCAGGAATCAAATTTTTACCTATGATCGATTTAAATCCAAGTGACATGAACTGCATCTTATCGACCATACATTTCCTCAAGGAGTTGGCAGAAAAGAACAATGTACCAGCTATAATTACATTCGACCAGCCATTGTTCTGGAAGGCTTCAATCATAAGGGAAGAATACCCCGATCTAAAATCCATTGTCTTGTTACTAGGAAATTTCCACACAACTATGAATTTACTGGGATGAGTTCCACACAACTATGAATTTTGGTTGTCTAATGGCAGGTTCAGGACTTGAAGAGATACTTGAAGAAATATATGCAGAGCACACCGTTCCCCATATAATGAGTGGTAAAGCATATTCTAGTGCAGTCAGAGCCCATCTCATAATAGATTCTGTATTAACAACACTGCTTCTTGAAGATCAGTTTCCTACTGGTGATTCCGGCAAAGATTTGAAAGAAAAATTGATTTTGACTTATGATATGTTAATGAGTGGTGTAATTAAGGCAAGAGATTTAGAATCAAGAGAGGATCTGAAGCTAATAGATGATATGTTGAAATCAACACAAAGTCGATTAAGGGAAACTTCAAAGACAAGCTTACTTTGGCTTGAGTATCAGTGTGCTATTAGTACTCTCCGTAAGTTAATAACTGCAGATCGTATTGGTTCGTTTTCATTACTCATTGAAGCTTCGCTAGAAGCACTACCGATCTTTGCAGCTTCTGGTCACAGAAATTATACAAAATCTGTCTACCTACATATTCAAAATCTGTTGGAACTCCATAATACACATCCAGACGTCCATGCAATATTTGAGAATGGTGGTCATGTGATTAGGCGATCTGATGGCAACTGGGCTGGCCTTGCTCCTGACATGATCATAGAGCAATGTCTAATGAGATCATTAAAAACCAATGGAGGACTGACGAACGGTAGTGGCATGACTGAAATCCAGAGAATGATGTGGTTATTATCAATGCCAGTGTACTCTGAATTCAACCAAGCAATGGAAGGTTTTACGAATGTTTCGTATGAAAGCAGCGAGCAACACCGGGATTTGGCTCCATCAAAGGTAAAACGTGACAATGAAGATGCAGAAAAAGTTTACAACATTTTAAAACCCATCTCTCCCTACAGCTGTGAACCAGAGTTGCAGAACATAGTAACAGGTGTGATTGCAACAGAGGACGTTAATGTTGAAAACTTCCGCGCCATCGGTACACGAATATTAGAAAGCATGAAGGGAGAAGAAGTATTTTCATTGAAGATGAAGGTTAAGGACAAAGCGAAAACTATCAATTCATGTAATTACATTAAGTTACCAAAAGAAGAGGGAACTGTTGACCCTGCCTTATTGTTTCAACGATTATATGCCCTATCATCTTCAAGAGATATTGACTTGTGTGACGTTATGAAATATGAACTGTGTGCGTTTCCTCCGGCATTATTTGAAAGTTCATCCATGATGTTGAAAGCTGATAAGCCCCAAATATCAAAAGCAATTCACACATATATGTCTGATAAAGATCATGATGTGCAGCCTCTACAACAGAACAACATAAAGTATGTACTGGATGGTGGCTCCCTTTTACATCGTTTGTCTTGGCAGAAAGAGATAAAATATAAAGATATCGCTAAAATGTATGCAGAATTCGTTAAAACAAAGTATGGAGACGCCACTATTGTTTTTGATGGATATCAATCTGGTTGTACAATAAAAGATATGACCCATAAACGTCGTTCTCATGCAAAGGCACCATCTGTCAACTTCACACCAGAAATGAAGTTTACTGGTAAGAAGGAGGTCTTTCTTTCTAATAAAGAAAACAAACAACGACTAATTGATCTAATCTCAACAGAAATGGAAAAAAATGGATGCTCAGTTGTACATGCAGTAGATGATGCTGACGTAGATATTGTTTTGACCGCAATAAAACATTCAGAGCAACATGATACAATAGTGATTGGCGAGGACACAGATCTTCTTATTTTACTTATCTATTGGTGTAACATAACAACAAATTATAACTTGCTATTCAGAAGTGACAACCGACTTTCAGATCATATTTATAACATTCAAAAAATTAGATCCTCACTTGGAGAAGATTTAGCTAAATCGCTATTAGCTCTGCACGCCTATACAGGGTGCGACACAACTTCGAGGATTTTTCACATCAGAAAACTATCTGTATTCAACCGAACATTAGAAGACGAGTATTTTCGGGGTCTGCTGTCATCTTTCAGTGCACCAAATCTGAGTCCACATCAAGTTGAAGAAATCGGTCTGAAACTTATGGTTAGTCTGTTCAATGGAAATAAGAACGAATCAATGAACACGTGTAGATACAAAAGTATTTTGTCGAAAGTAAAAAAAGCTAAAAGCTTTGTAAAGCCTCAACAACTTCCTCCAACAGAGTCAGCAGTAAAGTTTCACAGTCTGCGTGCCTATTTACAAATTCAAATATGGAAAAAGGCAGAAGATAGTATGATAGCTACAGACTGGGGATGGACTTTGAGGGATAACATGTATGTGCCCCAAACGATGGATTTGCCAGCAGCACCAGAGACATTGTTAAAAATGATCAGATGCAATTGCAAGACTCCTTGTAATTCTATGAGATGTGTGTGTAAAAAAAAATGGATTCGACTGCACCATTTCCTGTGGTCATTGTTTAGAAAACAATTGTGAAAACAGTCTAAGGTTTTCATTAAACAACGAAAAAGACGATGAAAATAGTATTTTTGAAAATGTTGATTAAACTTTTTAATCTTTGGGCCAAACTATGTTAATACTATAGTAAAACTATGTTTGGCGCCGGGTATAACCTTAAGTCTATTTAGTCGGGTAAGTCATAACCTTGGGGAATATGAACACAAAATTAAAATGAACAGGAAATGGCTAATCAAAATTGAGAATATTAACACGGTTCAAAATGCCAAAGACCCGGTAATTAAGGACTTTAGAACAAGTGAGGACATAGTAATAGCTCCCCATCAACACAGAAAATTATCATTGGGATATTCCATTAAGCCGAACACTCATTTTGAGGCAGAAAAGGCTCTCCAGGAGAAAAAGAAATGTCATGCGTTTTTAGTACACGAAGGTGAAAATGGAAATAGCTACATTAATATTTATAATGCATCTAAATTTCCTAAACACATTAATAAAAACACGGTTATAGGATTTTTAACTGAATACGGAGAAGAAATCACAACTCCTAAAGTTCAAAATGAAGTTTTTAAACAAAGTGATCCAAACAAACAAATTATTAAAGATAAAGATGGCATTGAATTTGATATTTCACCACATTTGACACCTAACCAACACAATCAAGTAGTAAAAATGTTGACTAAGTATAAATCCATGTTTACAACCAAGACGGAAGATTTAGAACCAGCTAAATTACCCCCTGTGAAATTAGAGACTGTGCCAAATCACAAACCGGTTAATTCTCCCCCTTATAAGCAAAGTACTCAAGAGAGGGAAGAACTAAATAAAATTTTGGACGACTTACTTAAAGCAGACATTTTAGAAGAGGCGCCAGATTATTGCGAATACTCAAGCCCAGTATTCATTACAAGAAACAGAGATAATTCACCAAGATTAGTCGGGGATATGAGAAAAATTAATAACATTTTGAAAACAACTGTACATCCAACGCCATCGGTTGGCCTAGTTTTAAATTGTCTGAATAAAGCCAACAGCTTCACAAAATTAGATTTAAAAGGTGCTTATCATCAACTTTTGGTTAGGCCCGAGGATCGTCACCTGCTTACAATTAAAACACAAGACAGACTGTTACGTTACAAAAGACTCACTATGGGACTGAAAGTATCTTCAACTCTTTTTAGCAAAGCATTATTAGCCCTACTAAATAAACATTTATATAACAAAGTAATATGTTACATAGATGATGTGATTGTCTACGGATCGTCATTTGAAACAGATCTTGAAAATTTGGAAATCATTTTAAAAATTTTGCAAGAAGCCAATCTAAAACTCAACACAAAGAAATGCAAATTTCTCTATGAAAAAGTTGATATTTTAGGTTACCAAGTCTCAAAGACCGGGATACTTCCTCAAGAATCAACTGTAAAGGCAATACTTGATTTCAAACGACCCAAATGCGTGCGGCAAGTACGACAATTTTTGGGAGCTTCATCTTTCTTTAGAAAACATATTAAGAACTATGCAGAAATAACACTGCCACTAACGGAACTGATAAAACAATCTAATCAAAATTTACCATTCAAGTGGGATGAAAATTGTGAACAGGCCTTTAAGAAAATAAAAGAAATTTTAACCAATCCACCAATTTTAGCGCATTGGCGAGATGAATTTGAAAGTATTATTTTTGTTGATAGCTCTCAGTTTGCCCTAGGAGGTTGTTTATTACAAAGAGACCCAGACACAAACAAATTACACCCAATTGCTTACCTCAGTAAAAAGTATAATGATATACAGCAGAGATATTCCAACTCCGAGAGGGAAATGTTAGCTTTAGTGTATACAGTAAATTACTTCAGAGAATTCACTTTAGGAAGACAAACGACAGTTTACACTGACTGCCAAGCCCTAGTTTATTATAAAAATTTCAAAAACACATCGTCCCGCCTAAATCGATTAGCGCTATCACTAGTCGACTATGACATTGTTGTAAAATACAAAAAAGGAACAAGCAATTTGTTAGCTGACAGCTTATCAAGAAATCCATTAGATGAAAACATAGATGAAGATTTATTCGAAGTAGCATTGAATATTCAACAGAGTGGAGGAGAAAACTTTGAGGTATTGCAGGCCCAAGATCCATATTTGAAAGAAATAAAGTTAGCCAAAATTGCACCGGAAGCTGTAAATAAGAAAATTAGAAGTGCATCAAGACAATACGAGGAAAAGGACGGTTTACTTTATTACAAACATTTCAATGGTAGGGATACAGACTATTTATTGGCAGTTCCACAAATAAAAGTTCCGGAAATTTTAAAAATGTTTCATGACAACATTTATGCAGGAGGACATTTCTCAAGTTTCAAAACGGGAAGGAAAATTAAAGCAAAATATTATTGGCCTACAATGAACAAAGACATTGAAGAATACACACAAACTTGTGAGGTTGTGTGTCAATTGAAACGAACCAATACTTACAAAACTTATGGGAAATTACAACCACAAATTCCACCCACTCAGCCTTTTGAAAGAATTATAATAGATTTTCTAGGTCCATTAGGTCAAAGCAATGGATATAAATACATTCTCGTAGCTACAGATGCGACGACCAGATTAGCGTTAACAGCACCAGCAAGATCAGCGGACGCGAGAACCGTTGCAAAAATATTACTAGAATGGTTTTGTATTTATGGATGCCCTCGCATAATTACTCATGATTCAGGAACTCACTTTATGGGTAAAGTTTTACAGGAATTGCTTCAAAATCTAGGAATACAACAAAAAAACAGCCCTCCTTACACTCAGCAAATACAGGGTTTAACAGAACGTACGAACTTAGTTCTTAAGAAAATGATATCTCATTACACGGAAAATCAACCAAGTTCATGGTCAAGAGTACTTAAGTATGTGACATTCGCTTATAATAATTCTGTAAATGCTAGTACCGGTTACAGCCCATTTTATTTAATGTTTGGAAGACAACCAAATCTACCCTTCGATTATTTATGCGTTCAAGAGCCACAAGATTACGATATGTTGCAAGAAATAAAAGCAATTAAAATGGTGAGGAAAGATATCCCTAAAATTTTAGAACCGGCACAGCAAAGACAGAAATATTATTACGACAAATCCAGAAGAGATTTGAATTTAAACGTAGGGGACGAAGTTTTAGTAAGCTTTCCAAAAGATGGAACCAACAAATATAATAAATTTCAAGATGTTTTTAGAGGCCCGTATCATGTCACTGAAAAATTAAATGATTTAACGTACAAAGAAAACTTGTTTAAGAAAGGGAAGTTTCAAGAGGAACCAGTTCATGTTTCAAGGTTAAAACCATTTTATAGAAGATGAAAATATTTCAACATCACACTTCAGAAAAATATCTACAGTGCTGTACTTCATACTCCAAAATAAGAGTTATTTTACATATAGGCTAGTATGAAAAATATGGATTATTAAAAGAACAAAATGACGCTGAAATAGTGATGAATTATAGACTACAAGAAAAACAATATAAGTACCTGGGAAATGATTATCCAACATAATCATAAAGATCACATGACACTAAACATTTTTGAACTTCACTGCGAACCTCACTACAAACTTCACTGCGAACTTCACTTCAAACTTCACTTAAACTTCAATTAAAACTTCACTCATATAAGCAAACACTTCACTCGTGGCGCCACATCACTCTCAAATATATACGTAGCCTCATCACTCTCGAATATATACGGAACCACAGCACTACGAGGACGGACACAACATAAACCGACGACGAGAAATCTCTAACTGACTACAGTGGGGAGGAGCAGTGTTCAAGAGAAACATACATAAAGAGTCATCATAATCCAAGCAACACCCGTGGGACGTGGGACACATGTGGCAAAGATAAGAGATCCAGGAATAAGTAGGTCATCATTGTCGGAATCTCCAAGCTGAGGCACTAGAACTGCACGTACATGGAACACTCATGCTAAGGAAAATAGACCTCAGACAGTCAGTTTAATGCACTACATGAAAAAGGTTTTCTACGTTACAAAAAGAAATTAAATTACAAGTGAACTCCAGAGTTAAACGATAATATTAATAAATAATATTCATGGCTCATTGAACTTGTGAGCATTGGAGTATATGATGGCCAGATGTATTCCCTCATGACTTTAATGAAAACCAACGAATTTTAGGATAATTTTGGTTAAGAAAATTCTTCCCGAAAATTTCAAAAATCATGGCATTTTCTTAAAAATTTTCAAAACTATTCTATAAAACAAATAATTAGTAAAATCATTTTAAAGACGACTTAAAAGAAAAACCATTCAAAATAAATGTATATAGGTTACAAAACAATATAACTTTCAATTAATTCCATCTCTAACATATTATTATGTGGTCCAGATTGATGCCAAGGAGTTACCGTCTCATAGAAAGAATAAGAAGATGGAAAAACTTTTACTACTGTCGACATTAATCGTGCTGAACCTACTATCAGAAGGCAACTGTGAAGATAATAACTATCAATTTTTCAATGGATTTCATTTGGAGCGCAAAACCGGATTAATTCCATACGAAGGAACAATTCCACTTTTATTCACCACTTCACTAATGAACACTCCCACACCATTGGTATCTTATAAAACATTCTTAAATTACAATAATACAACCAATCATACTCAAATCTATTGTGACTTAGAAAAAAATGTGAAAACTCTTCAAAATTTGATTAATGAACAAATAAACAATCAAATTTCTGATACGTCATTGACCAATTCAACAAAAGTTAGAGGAAAAAGGGGACTTATATTTCTAGAAGAATTTTTCAGCTGGTGTTGCAATTTAGCTTCACAACAAGAAGTATCAGGTGTTTACGAGAACCAAAAACAATTACAGGACCATGCAAATGAAATTATAGATTCCGTTGGTACACAATATAAGGACTTGGTGAAAACTACTCAAAATCTCAACAACTTCACCCACGATGTGAAACGGCTCTCAGAAAATATCCATCAAAGTTTCGCAGCATTGAATGACTTACAAGCCACGTCATACTCCGATATACTTGATCAAATTTATGCCTTAAATCAACAATCACTAGTGTACATATTATACAATTATCATCAAGATACGGTAACTGAAATTTTGGAGCGATGTCATTTAAACCTGTTATCAGACAAACTTTTAAATACAAGAAATCTATCTAATCATTTAGAAGCTTTGAAACAAAAGGCGCAAACCAAAAATCTGGTTTTAGCCATTCCTAGTGACAAAATATTTCTGTATTATAAATTACCACTTACAAAATGCACAATTTTCAACGGAACTCTGCTACTAAAAATCAATATTCCTCTAAAGACTGCGAATCAAAAATATCAAGCCTACAAATCAATTACTTCACCAGTAATGTGGAAAGATACGATTTGCCGTTTACAAATAAATAGTAAATATATTTTTAAATCAGAGACCTATTCTAAAGTTGTTTATGAGAACGATGATGATTGTAATGGAAAAACGTATCCTCTATGCCTATTACCTAGGCAAACACTTGTATCTACGGAACAACAGGAATGTTTGCATCTAATTTTAAACTCTGAAAGCATCACAAAACTACAAGAAAATTGTCATTACATTTGTGAAAAGCCACCAAAATATCCTATTATAACTAAACTCTTGCCAAATAAATATCTGATAACAAACATAAAGAACACTTTAACACTAAAATGCGATAACAATGAAGTACACCAGATAGAACCCATTACAGCGGGAACGTTGGAAGTTACAATACCCTGCGACTGTGAACTGCATCAACCTGACACAATATTGATAACAAAAATTCGCCCTTGTGATTCTAAAGACATTCCCATGATCAACATTATTAATTTGATACCAGTAACTTGGTCAAAACTACAAACAATCCAATTATTCCCAGTTACCTCAGGAGTTACGTACAAATTTAAAAATTTATCCGAAATCATAAATGCGAATTGGACAATCAACAATCCAACGTTTGAAGTGACAGCACTTAAGAAAATTGAACACATAACCTTGAAGAATGACGAATTCGAAATTTTTGGAAATACGAAATTGTTATTTTACATAATGTTTGGCTGGACACTAATATTAACAATTATCATATTAGTAATCATTTATTGCGTACATATTCAATCGATCAAGATCAATATGAAACTTCCAGACAAAGATTACAAGAATTAGCAACAAGAACGATCCACAAGAGACACCAGACGGCCACGACCTCGACACACACACGCACACGAGAGTAGCAACGTAAACAAACAGCCGTCAGCAGCATGCGACACTGGCGTACAATGCACCGCGTCAGCTTAGCGGGGCCCAGGCTAGATGGAGTAAAGCTTCAACCCCGCTGTTGAGGAGCACTCACTATGTTCAACCCAACCTGAAATTGTCTTTAATTAAAACTTATTGTTCGGGTGGAACGAACAATTTCCCCGAGTAGGGCCATGTAAAGTATTTGTTCAAAATGTAAATTATAATTCTAGTTAGTCAGTAGGCCTACAGAGACCCAGACAACGACACAGCAAATCACATTTCATAAAAATTAGGTATAGTGTTGCTGGGAACCAAAATGGCGGATTACCGCGAACTGTAACAGGAGTGGCACGTGATAAAATGCGCCACGATATAAGTTCAATACCTTCATTCCCACGAGAACGAAATCAGAAACTTGTCAACGCTGCACCACGCCGCCATGATGGTCACCCGTGGGGGCAACTAACGGTGACGACATCATCGGCAAATCAAAATAAGGGGCGTGGTCAGAAAATCAACTGATTGGCTAATGTGATGTCTCGTGGGGGATGACAAAATTTTAGGGAAGGGGAAGCGAGAGCCGAGCGGCCGAAAAGGAGGAGAAGAGAACTTTAGTCTGGAAGAAGTTAGGATTTGGAGAGGATCAACCTGCGGGACAAGGTAGTAAGCCACCCCCAGCGTCCGAACCACCTATCTCCAAGACTCCAACATCCATCACCCCGAACAACGAAGACTTACTGAAGACATCAAGCACTTCAACGAAGAAACTCAAAACCGGAGATCAACACTCATCGTATCTTTGGAGACAAATCTTCCTGCTCCCTCCCAAAATTCGACGGCATCCCACGGCACAACACGGACTTCGGGGACCAAAGAGGACATCACCAGACGGCCCGGAGGACCACCCAGGAGCGGAGGCGGCCTACCAACACCGCATCCACGGACCAGGGTTGCAGCCGTACGACCACACCAGGGAGCTCCATCTTCGAGACCACCGTCCCGGAGGATCATCCCTTGGTGAACAACGTCGCCGCGCCCAGGAAAACACCCGCCGGATGAATAGGGTATGTGCCCTCCAAATTATGAGAAAAGGCCCAAGACAAAGTTAACCAAAGGCAACAGTAAATTAAACACAAAAACTTAATTTCGATTCTATTTAACCCTTGCTAAATATTAAAACAAACAAGAGGATTAATTAGGGTGTATTTAAACTAATTAAATAAAAGAGTTTTAGGGTTTGAACATAGGGAGAAACAGCTCGCGGGATATTCATTTGTAAATATTACTTTTAAATAGATAGCTTATATTAATTCTTGTACAGATCATTTTTATTAACATTCAGTCTTTGTTTCCGTTATTATCTAACCAAAGTAAATGTGTCTTAAACTGGGTTGGAGGTTCTAAATATTCTAATGGACTTTATTTTTATTGGGAACCTTATCAGTATAATTAAATCAATTTATTCGATGGTCATAGTTAATTACTGATTTTGACGAACGGTTGTAAATATAACCTAAGTAATAAAACTGATTTAAAGCATAGGACTCTGAACTCCATAGATCACTTGTAAATGTAAATATAATTATAATTATTGTCTTTTTGAATTTCTGGTGACGAATATTTCGACCAAAGTGCTCATTGAGAGACAAAAGGTGTAAAGACTTTCGGTAATCCGGATCCAGTGAAACTACGATTTGTGATTTGAACTATAACAAAGGACTCCAGTGCTTCTGTGAGATTTTGAATAATATTATACGTATTTTATCATTGAAAGGGCAATTTCATTTATTAGGTTAAGTTTATGGTGTATATTAAACATATGTTTTACTTACATTTGTGTTTGTTCAATCCCGGTCCTTAACCTCTTGCATCAAGCCAAGCGAGTCAATAATAGCTTACTTTTATTTATTTATCCTTTTAATTCAAATATTAATCCTTGCGCCAAGGTTATGACTTAAGGTTATACCCGGCGCCTCCACCATGTAAAGTGTGTGTGTAAAGTTGGTTAGGCTACTGAAAATTAATATTTGAACAATTTCAGGTTGTCCCAGGGCATGAAAATCCTCCAGGAGTCGGTAGAACAGCAACAGGCAATAGGCATCCACGGTAGACAGTCCGGTAAGGTGCACCATAGGCACCCATAGACGTAATAGGTAGATGCGGTAGACAACACACGCACAGCTCCCGTACAATCCCTGAGCAATGTACAGGAAAATAATATCTACCCTAATTTAAAGTTAAATATAGTCATAAATAGTCACAACTATTACATTATTAATTTTTTTAAGAAACCATTTTTCAAACAATAAATTAAAATATATTTTCTAAACATTTACTGCAAGTTATTTTATGCATGAGGTTTTTTTATTGCATAGATTTAAAATTGATGAAGAGAAAAATTTGACATATTTTTCTACTTGTAAAAACATTTCTCAAATTCAGACAATACTCACTATCGGCCCGAACACATTTATTTTAAATATTTCCTTGAACCATAGTTGTTGGTAAAATTATTTAAAATTAACAACAACAAAAGAATATTAGTTAATTAATTATTTTGAAAGGGAAACAATTATCTAAACATCTCAGTCATAATAAATCACACTTGTAAATAACTGTCACAATTTAACAAAGATCACAGCTACAAAAATAATATCAGCCGGTTTGGTATTAATTTCTTCCTTTGAAATATTTACCTGAAGTAAAAGGATTGATTTTACTGACCACTTCAAAAACATTCTGAAAGATTTAATTAATATTTATTCAGTTTGACCAAAAATTACTGTCATTCTAAAAACATTTAATTATGACCTTTAAAAAAAAATACTGAATTTAATAAACATTGAACATAGGACAAGTTACGACAATTATTTTCACAGCTAAAAAATTATTATAATCCTCTCCTAGACATTGACTATCCAGATTTCATGGTTTGCATGAACATGAAAATAACAGGTTGGTTGAACAGTTTCAAGAGCACATTTTCTAGCAAAAAGCTTATTTACAACTCACTTGAATGTAACATTTAACATTTACAAATAATAATAAATCATGAAAATTTACAGACACTTACTACACAAAAGTACCTTTGTACAAAACATTATTTTTATTCTAAAATTTAATCTACTACAAACATGTGATTTCATGAGCTTTATACTGGTTGGTTCACAGTTAACTATTATTTTGTCAGCTTTAAATTTCATAAACTTTGTATTCATTTTCCAAAATAGAAGTTAACCTTTCATTTAATAAAAAAAAAACTAATATTTTATTGAAATTTTGGTATCTCACCTCAGCCAAAATCCAATTATGGGCCAGGAAGGAGCAGGTTAGATGGTAACTTATTGATTGCAGTGTCTCCAGGCAGTCCAACGCACTCTGAAAGTTCTTCACGGAGAGAGAGAGAGAGAGAAAGAAGGGTGGGAGGGGTATGGAGAGTTAGACATGTCAGTCAGGGGCTAACAGGAAAACTAAGTGAACTGTGGCCTTGGCCAGCTGGAGCTGCAGCGTATTGTTATCTACCCAGCTGATGTTGTCTAGCAGGTTGATCAGGCCCAGGACTGGGGAAAACTGCTGTAATGTAATAGACAAGGGCTGTTTCATTGGGTAAAACGATGTAAAATTTAGTACCCAAAACGTCACCAGCCTGATCAGCTGGTACATGTTATTCTTATGGACATCAGATTGATTACGTCACCGGCCTGACTCAAAATCGGCATTTTCCAACATCAAAGGAATGAAACAGCAATTTTTTTGTTCATATGTTCTCCGCAGTCCTGGATCAGGCCTGCATGCCAAATGAAATAAATTCAACTCATTTTCTGTTCTTAAATTAAATATTCTATTTTTATTTTTCTCTGCTTAAAATAAAACCGTTACACTTTAAAATGGGAGATTATTTAAATCATACAAAAGAGATCATACATGATCGTGAAATCCCAAGTAAAACTAAAAATAAGTAGGAAAACACATCGCAAACAACTTATAAATATGATGTTTTCAAGTAAAATTTTTATTTTCAAACATTTTGTCATCAAAAATTAAAAATTAAGAATATTTTTTTAATAAATACCCTTGTTGCAGCGAAATATTCTCCACTAGAAAAACATGGGAAATGCGAGTATGCAGGTTTGCTGCCGATGAAATGTCAAAAATGGGGAACTTTAGGCCATTATCAAGTATATCTCTACTAGATGAAGCCATATACCAAGTTTTATTAAGATATGTTGAGAAATAATGGATATATAGCATTTTTTATATTTCCCATAAGGTTAACATTTGGACAATGTTCTGTGTTTACCGCTTTCAGTATCTCGGCAACCAATAGACATAGAGCAATGATTCAAGAAACAAAATTGTTTGTTTTTTTTCAAGCTGAATTCAATGGTGTCAAATAACATTTGATTATTTTAATTTTTTTTGTAAAAAAACAAAAAATGCTCCCGTCGCAGCAGACCTGCGTACTCAGCGAATTTCCAAATTAGTAATATTAATTTTGACCAGCTAAACTTGTAAACAAAATTTCATCACGTGCTCATAAATAGGAAATGAATGTCTATTCTCCTTATGATAAATATAGGGAAAGAGTATGCAGGCATGCTGCCATGGGGGACACTAAAAGTAGGTTTTTAGCATAGAAAAAATTTATTTTGACCATATAAAGCCATATAGTAAGTTTCATCAATATCTGTCCATAAATAAAAGAGTTTGCCTATTCTCCATATGATTAACATGGAAAAGAGTATGCAGGTTTGCTGCCATGATAAGTACAAAAACCGAGATTTTTTACCTTAAACGGATGAATCTCAACCAAATGAAGATGAATACCAAGTTTCATCCAAAAATATTGGTTAATAATTAAAATATTAACACATCCCAATTCTCCATAAGATTAACATTGGAGCCTCAAAATACAATGTACTGTCTTTAGACTTTTTAATATCTCGGTAACCAATGGAGATAGAGCAAAGCTTCAAAATACTAAATTGTGTGTTTTTTTGAGCTAAATCCAATGGTCAAAACAAAAATTAAAAATTTTTTAAAATTACATATGAAAAATGCAAAAAACCCATTTTTGGGGTACAAAACCCCCCAAAACTACCCCTTCCGGTAGGTCGATATGTCTGGTTTACGAACTCATCCGAATAAACGTAGGATTACACATCTCTACCAAATTTGGTGTCGATCGGACCTTTTTTACGAGAGTTATCGTGCCTAGGGACACATACATATATGTATATATAAATATATACATATAAATATACATATATATAAATATAAAAATTTTAATGACTATTATTTTTGGTCTCTGGGCACCTTAAAACGAAAAAGTAACATGATCCCGGGCTTAGGTCTTACCATGAGACCTACGGTAATAGCTTATTCCCTATGGGAAATTCGCTAAAAATCAATTTTTGAGGGGTAAAATCCCCCTTACCCCCCTTCCAATAATCCGATCGGGCTGATTTTCGAAATACTCCGAATAATTACCACTTTACACCTCCATACCAAATTTCATTATGATCGGACCATTTTTGTGACTGCTATGGTGCTTACAGATACATAGATATATAGATAAATATATATATGGATTTATATATATGTGTATATATAAAAATTCAAAAGAATGTTGTTTTTGGCTTCTGGGGGCCCCAAAATGAAAAGTTATGATGGTTCCGGTCTTAGGTCTTACCAAGAGACCTATGGTAATAGCTTAATTTCCCTATAGGGAAATTCGCTAAAAAGGCAAATTTTCATGAATTACGGATCGGCAAATTGCGGCCATACCGTACGTCTGACATACAAAATGTAAATATGAAAACTGATCGGCATTAAAAGGGCTACATTTTTGCCAAAATAAAGATTTTTGATAAAACCAACCGTTCTCGAGATATAAGCTAAAATATATATTTTGGCAGCAATCTTGGCGGCCATTTTGAATTTTTGGGCATGTTCCCAAGGTGCGATTAATGGCGATTTTTGAGGGGTTAATAAGGGCACTCTTAGCTATCATTTAAAAAAAAAATCGCTCGTGTTGCAATTTTTTTGGGGTTAGGCCATATTTTCTCATAAAATGATACCACTAACGGCAGACGATGCATCATAAGTTAAATCCTCAACGCTAACACCGTCATCATCGTATGTTTTATTTATTTATTTATTATTAAGGCTCAGATCGAGAAATTTAGAATATCGGTTTCAGCTGTTAATTTTCAATTAAAGGAACCCTTACAAAATGCGACTATTATAGTCTCTGCCACTACAGACACCAACTACCGCCACAATTACAGTCTCTTTGCCAGTTGGAGGGTTCATTTTAAATAAATCAATAAATCTTTGCAGGGAAAATGTTTTGGGGTTTTTTTTAAATAACTCTTAGGCCTATTGCTAATTTTTGTAAAATGAATATTCGTTTCCATCTTGATGTAGAATATCCCCATACCGTATGCTTATTCTATACTTCATATGTGGATAAACCATAAGCTGAAGACAAAAATTGAGCTGCTTAAATTTTTGCTAAACTGAAATAGCCCAATTAATCACTTAAACTAGGGGGCCCGTGCAGCGCAATGCGCTGCATTTATTAGAGTATACCTGGTGATCAAACCTAACTCCATGTTAATTTTTCTTGTGTCTATATATGCCAGTGGCATTTTTTAACGTTTTGACAGGGAACGGTCCAAACCCCAGCCTTGTTACTATCTAACATCGACCAGTTGTTAGAAAGCATCATTAATTAAATGATGATGAACAGAGTTACTTTGAATACAAATCAAATTATAGTAAAAATCAGATTAAACATTATTGTTGTTTCATCAATCGATCTTCATTACTAATTTTCCAACTTACCAACTTGATAGGGTTGAGATTTGGTAGTTGTTCTTTTCGATCTAAATTAGCTAAGATTACGTAGTTGTTCTTTTGCCGATTTGTCTTAGGGCCTCTGTCTAAACACTCCTATAAAATTTAGAATAAATTCACAGATGGATCTACATAGTTCATCAAACATAAAATTTAAATGACAACAGAATAAAAATCAACATTTCATTACAACTCCCCTGTCCTATGAGTTATGCAGCACTCCACTAAGGCTGTTTTTAGAACTGTTTGAGGTACCTAGTCGTCAAAATAGTGAATGAGTCCACATTACTATTTATAAAGAACTAAATCCTCTTGAACTTAACTGTCTATGGCATTACAAAATTTAAATTAAGAAAGCATAAAAATTAAGAGAATCTACATCTTTGTTGGTGTGATCTGTTTTAGCTTTATGTGCATTAAAATTTTGGTTAAAATTTCTCTTTATATACAAACCATTTTTGTAGTAAGCTTTTTTTATATAGTGTAGGTAAAAAACTTTAAAATGTCTCTTTTAAACAGGTGTTTTAATATGTGTAGCATTCTGCATTAGATTTTTTGTAGTAAACAAACAGTTTATCACGCCTACAACCAACCATCCCTTTTCCTTAATTTTCCTGTAAATTATATAGTTCACAGTAGTTTGAAAACCCATGCACACAAATTTAGTTCTATTTTAATATTTGTCACCTCCCGTTATTGTTTCAATACTAATCGGACAACCCACCCAGATCAAAAATTTCAATTTCCAAAATTGGTTCGTACAGAAAAATTAAATTTTCTAGGGTTAAGTTACTAGGTAATCTTATTTTTGTGCCCATAATAGCCTACACGTAAATAAAACGTTCAAACAAAGTCTACCCACTACATTTTGAGAAAAGGTTAAAACCTCAGAGTAGACACTCCTCGTATCAGAGTATGAAATTGTATTGATATTTCAGTACCAGTTCAATTTGCTTCTATTCAGCTTTTAACATAGGCTATGTGTTTGTTGTTTAACTATCAACAGCTGTTTTATTTAGCAATTCAATATAAATTGTTCCCCATGTTAATCTTATGGACAAAAAATGAACTTTGAGGGCTTCCCGTGAGCTCCAGAATTACAATATCAAAAATCTAAAACCTTATTGCAAAACTACGAACTGAGACCATTCTTTTGACACCTCAAACTTTAAAATTGGTCCAGAAATAAGGGAGGAGTAGTGTTAACAAAAAAAAGGCATCACGTATTATATATATAGATAGATAATTGATAACAACCAAACTAACTTTGAAGATCAAAATATAGCCTAATCATGGGCTAACCTCAATGAAAGTTTGATGAAACCTTAAGCAGAGGGCAAGGAATTTTCCTTCTTCTTGGCTTCAACTGGTAAACCGGCAATCATTTCGCCAAATGCAGGGAATTAAGTATGGCAATATTTTAAACAGCTGATTACTTCAACTGTGAGGGAGGACAGGCTTCAACCTCGTGCTTAGCAATCATTCTTCTACTACTAACTTACTGACTTCTAAACGAGTAGCACAGTATATGTACACGTTATTTTGCTTTCTCCGCGGTACAACCTTTTCAGTTTGAATATTAGTTTTCGTTTATTTACACTATTAAGTTTGTTCTTAAATCACCTTTTGCTTAATTATCAAACTAATAAATAATTTTATTTAATTAATTTTTAACTATATCAAAGCCGGTTTTTGTAAAAGTTTTATGTAAAACATGTAGGCCTAAATGCAAACGCTCAATCCTTACCCAGAATAAATCAAATTTTACTAACTAGAACACAGACTAGGTTTGGCATTGAGCTAGGTTAGGCCTACGCCGTCGTCGGCCTCATCCCAGTCCTAGGTACAGTGATCAGAAATTTCACTGTGACTCATCAAGTTTTTACTGTTAACGACGTTATGTTCTCAATAAATACACTTGAACACTTTTGATTGAACCATAAATCACTTGAATACAATCAATTTAACTTTGTTAAAACATAAATTAATCTACACATACACCTCCACCTCTCCTCTCACTCTCACCTCTCTCTCGCTCCCAGCGTTTTTTTTTTCTAGTTTACCGCGAGATTGGCTTTGGTGTTTTACCATGAAGCCACGAGGTTCGATATTATTATTATTTTTGTGGTTGTTTCTTTTTACTTGTTAGTATGTAGTAATTGGTTTAATTCAGTTGGTTGGGGACTATTGTAAGCCATATATTGTATATGTAGTGTTTATTTAGAATGTTAGTCACATT
Source organism: Neoaliturus tenellus (assembly GCA_030545055.2). Lineage (NCBI taxonomy): Eukaryota > Metazoa > Arthropoda > Insecta > Hemiptera > Cicadellidae > Neoaliturus > Neoaliturus tenellus. The sequence continues at coordinate 8,835 of JAQYXR010001323.1, read as the reverse complement.
AGATAAGGATAACTAAGATGGGGTTGGATTATAAGGAGGGTCTGGGTATAGGCATTCTTCACTACTAGGGGTCTATCTAGCAGACTTTGTGATCCAAAAATTGACTCGACCACGGATAGAAGAAACCAGATACCAGGATCACATACATGTTTTGTGTTAAATGTGTTTTCCTATTTGTGCCAAGAATTTGTTTATTTCTATGTAAATCTGTAGCTTTTCGGACTGAAGTAGATCAAGAAGTGATTTCATGCAGTTTAAGTTGTTTCCAGCCTCCGTTACAGTTCTGAAACAGTTTTTCCTCTCATGATAAAAATGAGGACATTCCATAATCAAGTGTTCCAAAGTTTCGTGCTTTCCATCAGTACAATTTATACATAACGGTGTAAAATATTTTTTAATTCTAAATAGAGTAGTGTTTGCATTAGCATGGCCGAATCTTATTCTACATATGTTTGTTAATTCAAGTCTACTAAGTTTTACGTTTTTAAACCAAGGGGTTTTCCTAAATTCCTTTTGTATGTTTTTATACCACCTAGCTTTATTTGAATCTCTAATTTGGTCATTGAAATTTTTTATATACTGCTGATTTCTGTAAATTTAAAACCTAACCTAAGGCCAGTGAGTAAATATAATGACGTTATTTCCTAACGAGTAGTGGTCAAAACATGAGTCAAGACACGGCCATCTCTAGTACACAAGGCCATGTCCTTCGAACTGGCAACGCCGCAACGGTGTCTACACGTAGTAACGTTCTTTTCACTTGAGCTATTGTTGTCAATGGAACTTACACGTACTTATTTCCCGTTACTGCACTTTAGTATGAAAGATTTGTAAATATCCTTAGTTGGTGGGTCAATTATAACGTAAACAATATAGCATGTTTTAATTTAATGACAATTTGCAATAAAAATACAATTTTATTCAACTAACTGCTTATATTCGACTTTCCATTTTTTTTAAAAGGCTTATTGAACCAATTTTTGTTTGGAATAAATTTAGTTGTAATACTGAATACATGTACTTATTTACAAATTATTTAATTGTTTAACAAAATTTTCGTCATTATGGACACAATCTCAGAAACTATTACGGTGTTAAAGGTGGCTATATTATGTTGTTACGAAACGAGTCTGTTTTATTATTTGATCTAAAGTATGCTTAGTAATTGTTATAAATCGTTCGTTCATTACAATATTTTGAATGGAAACCAAGCAAAATTTATTCTGTAAGTTCATGATAATGTAAATAAACTTAGATTTAAATTTATTGCATGTTTTAAATTTAAAAGAATCCTGTAAAAAGTTTTAGTTTAAAATATTACATTCTATAGTTAAACTAGTTAAATTGGAGGTTTTTAATTATTTTTATTCACTCATGTACTGAGAATGAATTAATTTCCATGAAGATTATAAAAATATTGTTTAGGTTATTTTAATATGTAAAAGATATGACCATTTCGGCTATGGATTGTTATTAATCACACACGCTAAATTGTTTAATGCTTCCTTTTTTACGTTTATTTTCTGGTTAGTAAAATAATTAAAATTACAAAATTTATTCCTTATGTGTTAAATTTGGAATTTCGTATAAAAAGAGTTTTATGTTAACACACATAACACCGAGTAACCGTACATTGCGGCTTTATCCGCTCCGTGCGCGCACTATCAAGTCTGATATAATTTCATCTAGAAATGAAAATACCGCTTTTAGCAAGTTATGGCTGCTAATTATAGAAAGTTTGGCTCTTCCTCTAAATTACCATAGAGGCTAAAGCTATACTTTTCAATTAAACATTACAATATAGGCGATTAAAGTTAACGGCGCACGACTTCCTCCATTTATGCAATGCTACTGGCAGAGCGCCGAATACTCCCTGTGCAGCGTTGCCACTTCTCGCTCGCCATGGCCTTGTACTAGAGATGGCCGTGCTTATACTCTAAAAAAAGCAATGTTTGTACGGGAAAATTTTTTCTCTCCAAGGATTTTACATACCGTATTTTGGTTCAATATGTGGGTTTTGCCCATCAGGAATCCATTGGTGCTGGTCCCATGACTGGGAAAAATCAGAATTTCGTCATAGGGATCTACAAAGTTCCAATTTATTTATTTATTTATTATCAACGGCAAACACCGTTTACATAATAATTACAAGAGTGAAAAAAACATAGCATTACAAGATGGTGAAACAAAAAAGAAACAAACAAAAACGTAACAATACAACAATGTTTAACGATGCAAATAACCAATGTTACAATAACGGTAACAATAACAGGTAACAATAACGGTGGCTCGGTGGCTGATGCAACTTAATTAGAACAAGATCCAGATCATATAACTGATGCCTAGTCTAGTCAATACCTCCTAGAATAATAATTACTCTTATTACTTATCTCTTATTACTCTAGGAGGTGTTGGTCTGGTCTAGTACACCTCCTAGAAAAATAATATAAGGCCAGACGACTGAAATTCATTACGTCATTTAAGTAGGCTGATGAGTTATGTTATGATGTAAGAAACTGAGAACAGATGTGCTACTGTCAATCGACAAGGGCTTCATCTGTCATTACTATTTGTTCACATACAGCACAAAATCAAAACAAAATGAGATGTTTACCGGCTACGCATCCAGCTGTCCTTTTTAAATATGAAATTCTGGGGACTACCAGCACCCTCTATAGCATGAGTTGGAACTAATGACTTAACAAATCAGCCTACTTATAAGACGTAACGAATTTCAGTTGACTGGCCTTCTCTTATAACTCTAGGAGGTGTTGACTAGACCAGGAAGCTAAGTGTAGATCCTCCCACCTCCCCCCAAAGAACAATGGCAAGCCCCCCCCCCCCCCCCCCCCCCCGAGAAAAAAAATGGCGAGCCCCCCAACCCCCACCCCGAGGTGACGAGGGGCAACGCCCTGGTCCAGTGGGGATATAAGCCGGCCCGCAAAACCGATTCGCAGTACTTCCCTGAGCGTTGAACGTGAACGATCTGAGATAGACCGCCTAATAGGCTTCACTAAACATTGAATGGCGCCCTCTGTGTTTAGTGAAGTCTACTCTAAGTTAAGGCAAGGCATATTAATTTTTAGAAATTGCACTTGCTTTGTTGAGTGGTGTAGGGAAATATTAAAGTATTTGATTATTTTTATTTGTTAATATATACGCTTGTTTCAGAGGTCCCCCTGTTGAGGTTTTTGTACTCAACTGTAAAGATTAAAAGTCAGGGAACGGTAGTTGGATCCCCGTTGTAAAGTTAAAAAAAAAAATGTTAGCATGGTTCCGCTTATACCGGTAGTAACTGTTGAGAAATAGGGCTGGCCTGTATTGTATGCTATACGGGTTGTAACTGGTAACCTCTGCACTCAGGCCGAGGTCCACCGCTAATGGTGGCCTCTGTTTAAATTTCCCTTCAGGAAACGCAAAATTTAGTAAACTGATTTTTGTTAGCACTTGGCATGTTTAAGTCCCCAAGGCCCCCGAACATTCATGGTTCGCCATGGATGTTCGGGGCCAAAAATAATTAATGTTTGTGTGACCCTGACCCACTGAGGACTTGAAAAATCTTGGTTGTTAATATGTATACGCTTGGTTCAGAAGTCCCCCCCTCCTGAGTTTTTTGTACTCAATTCTAAAGATTTAAAGTTAGGGAATGGAAATAGGATCCCCATTGTAAAATCTTAAAAAAATTGTTAGCATGGTTCCTGCTCATGACCTCTGATAAGTTTCCCTTCAGGAAACGCAAAATTTAGTAACGTAAATTTAGTACCGTACCAGTGCTCTACATATTATAGGATGTTTTAAAATGAACAGATTGTCTGCACGGCATGTTCGAAAAAAAATACTTTCATCATAGCACTGCGATAAACGTTATTGTTTTAGGAACGGTCAGCTGTGATCGAAACTAGTTGATTTCCGGTGGGTTGGAGAAACGTGTTGGTAAATAAAGTTTTCGGGACTAGACCACAAAACAGTGGTTTTCGGGACACTAAAAAAGTTAATTTATTTTTAATAACACTTATAAAATAGTTTAAATACAAGATAAACAAATAACAACGTAAAAGGGGGTATGTAGGTTAAAACATATTAATTTTTATCCAAACTGTAAATTTATTAAAGGTGGTATGATGAAAAGTAATATTCGTAACTCGTCCGAAAGTGGTAGGCCTATATCGGTTCTCAATCGAATTCAAGTACTTGGCTTCGTCTCGTACTTGAAACTCGATCTTGCACCAATAACGACCACTTTCCGGACTAGTGACGAAATATACTATTTCAAAATCATATAGGCCCTGTAATACATTACACTTAAACTTGCCTACTTGAAGCAACACCCGAAAGTTCTTTGGGAAATACAAATCAGCAACAGTTAAAATATTCTTAATTTTTGTCTACTGCCACTGGAGAATCCTCGGTGAAAAAGATGAAAACCAAGTATGACAAGTCAACCAGTGTAACAGTGAAATTATTTCTTGTGATTCAGCTGGTACTTCAACCACGGCAGACGATGCATCATGAGTTAAATCTTCAGCGCAAACACCACTGTATGTTTTTTATTTATTTATTATTATTATTATTCCTCAGATCGAGAAATTTAAAATATGACTCCATCCAAATCTAAATATCTAAAATATTAACTAAAATATTATTTTAGTTTCAGAAGAGAGAATGGTTATTTTTTCTAGCTGATAATTTGTGTGTACACAATCTTGACTTTGACAAATATCTACCTTATGTACATCTGTAAAGGTGTTTTATATGCTAATAAATAAATAAAATTAAAAAGCTCTTAGAAATAGTAAACAGTGGGTAATCTAAAGTAGGCCTATAAAAATTCGTCTTTTTAAAATGATAATAAACATAAAAAGGATTTCCCACTAAACAAGATTGTGCACTGAATTTCATAACTGCTTATTTTTCTAATCAGTAGCCTACCTGGTTAACCGGTTGATTTTAATTCAGTTTTAATTGAATTTTTTACTATATGGAACATAGAGTATAAAAATTCTTTTAGATCGACTTTAAATTTCTCTTAGGCAAATTTTTGACCCCCAAAAGGCTTTTTTATTACTAATTTGATTTCAATGAAATTCTCAGGTTAGATTTTAAGTATTTTAAACTAGGTAATAAACTATAATCGAGCAATTATTTTCAAGTATTAAAAAAGCTTATTTTCCGGAATTTTTGACAGAACTTTAATTGTTTAGGCTACATGATTTGACTAATGTAGTTGCTATGATCAGTTTATTTTCCCCCATCGCAGCTGAGTTGTCGCTGTATGCTGAAAACAACATAACATAACCTTTTCTTGTTTATATTTGCTCGCCGTTATGTTACGTTTTTAAATAAAATTTAATTGATATTTTGACAGACCTGTTTGTTAAATTAAATAGATCAACATGTTTACTTGTTGAAGTTATAAATTATACCAAAAGATAGGCATGTTGATGTGGAATGAATTGATGTCGTACGGAATTATGCGATTAACTATAATTTATGGGATACAACTAATATCTATTTGGGAGAAAGATTTAAATTGAACAACTAATTTGAATGTGTTGTGCCATTGTAGCCTATGTCTCAGGTAACAAAATATGCATTAAGTGTTAAGTAAGCGTAATTCTACAATACTTACATTACTTGATTTTTATTAATTTTGATTAATTAATCATGGATTTTAAATTGTATTGTTTTTTTCGCTCTACAATCTATTTACCTTTAATATTGTAAGCATAATTATTATTAAGTTACTTGCTTGTTTTGAGGCCTTAGCTAAAATCATTCTTTGTATGTATTTATTTGTAGGCTAGGCCTAGGATGTAAGCCGGTTGACTTCGGACGGTTAGATGACGTTCCACTCTTCACATTCGAGGAGATGGAAACCTCCGTTCTCTCCCTAAAGAGCAACAAGACTCCTGACCCGGACGGGATTCCCAGCGAGGCTTTAAAGAAAGTATTTTCAATTAATGCTGACTTGTTGAGAATGTACAACGCCTGTTTGGTAGAAGGGGTGTTTCCGGCTTCCTATGGAAAACCGCAAGACTTGTACTGATCAGCAAGGGCAAAGGTGATCCCGAGCTGTTGTCGTCCCACAGGCCTTTCTACACGTTGGACACGGCTGGGAAGCTGTTCGAGAAGCTGATCCGTTCCCCGCCTGACCTCTGCCGTGGAAGCTGCCGGGGATTCATGCCCCCGTCAGTATGGCTTTAGAAAGGGACGGTCAACGATTGACGCTATCACCGAAGTCCATGGAGAACTGTGAAGAGAGTCGAGAGCCACAACCATTTCTCTCGCTGAGTAGTGCTTCTTGTTACGCTTATGTCAAGAATGCCTTTAACTCGGCGAGGTGGGTCGATATGTTGGATGCGCTTCGCAACACCTTTCGCGTTCCTGCATATCTGTTGAGACTCATTGAGCATTATCTCCGCTCTCAAAGCCTTATTTACGACACAAGGGACGGAACGTGGACGATGGAAGTTACTTCTGGTGCCGCGCAAGATTCAATACTCGGCCAGCATCTCTGGAATGTTGCCTATGACAGCCTCCTGAGGTCGGAGATGCCTGAGGAAACCACATAAACCACTTTGGTTGGGTACGCCAATGATGTCACAGCTCTCATTGTCGCACGCACCGTTGAGCTGGCCCAACTAAAGTTGAACCGAGTCATGCGTGTGGTCAACACATGGATGTCCGATCACGGTCTCTCGCTTGCTCTCCGTAAGACGGAGATTGTGATCCTTACAAAGAAGAGGATAGACACCGTCATTCTGTTCCGAGTGGGAAGGGAGGTGGTCCAATCAATTCGTGCTGCTAAGTACTTCGGGATTATGGTGGACACCAAGTTAAGCTGGAGGGATCAGATATTCCGTACGGCGGACAAGGCCGCTAAGGTAGTCACTTACCTTAGTAGGCTGATGGCCAATGTCGGGGTTCCACGATCCAGCAGAAGACGTCTGTGATGTCCGCGGTTCAGTTCGTGCTTCTTTATGAAGCAGAGGTGTGGGCAGACGCTCTCGATAAAGAGTAGTACAGGTTGCGACTCGCTCGGGTTCAACGTTGAGCGGCCCTCGGGGTGTGTTCCGCCTACCGGACAGTGTCCGAGCCTGCCGTCCTGGTGGTCGCCGGAGTTATCCCTGTCAAGCTCTTGGCAGGAGAGAGGAAGGCAATTTCAAGTCGAGATTGGCAAGGACACGGCAAGAACAGCAGAGCGCTCCCGAACCCTTCCAGCAGTGGCAACACAGCTGGGAGCACGACACCCGAGGACGATGGACTGCGCGACTTATCAAGCACGTCCAACCATGGGTGGAACGGCTACCAATTCTTTATTTATTGCTCGGTGCGTTCCCGACGATGCGGAACACACATTCTTCTGCTGCCCCCGTTGGGAAGGGTCCCGGCTGAAGGCCACACAAATTTTTGGTGCATTTTCGGTGGACTCGGTCCGCCAAAAGATCTTGGAGGATGAGGGCAACTGGGATTGTTTATCACAGTTCCTGCGGGCATCCTCCTGGAAAAGGAACATGATCTGGACCGCGAAGTGGCCCAGATCCCTTGATCGAGTGGCTGGATAAGGAGTGAGCCCCACGGGCATAAGCCAAATTTAGCCCTACCCCTACGTAATGTGATAAACAACTCCAGGTTAGAATCCTAAAGAGTAGAGGCGAGGTTTTTTAGTGGGTAAACCCGTTTTTAGGGGAGTCCCACACTACAGGCTTGCCACCTGTGTGCGTAATGCATTTTTCTTACCTCTCCCTCAAAAAAAAAAAAAAGCGTCACCTAATAACTCAAAAAGTGAGTAAAAAATTCTTGTACGGGACGGACATCGGAGCGTATTCCTAGTATTTCTACCAACAACCAAATATAGGTCTACCTCTTCACAGTTAACAGCTGTTTCAAAAAGTCTGCTTAACATTAATGATCCTTTTTTTTTGTTTTACATTTCGTTACCAAAATAGCAACCCATAGGACCATGACCAATGTAAAAAATTACGATTTTTAAACTTAAATTTAGAGAAAATTAGATTTTTTATGAGATTGAGACTGTTTCAAAACTTATTTTTGGGCAAAAACACTTAAATGAAAAGTTTAAGCAAAATCTAACCGCTAGATTTTGAGAGAGCGTGGAACACACATCCCTTCAGACATTGCTGTATTTTAGTATAGGATTTTATCCAAAAATAATCACAAAAGGTCTAAATAGTTAAGTATATCTATCAATTACATTAAATTATGATTTTTTAAAGTTATAGTTCAGTAAAAGCCTATTGCGTTAGATTTAATAAATTTATAAATAGTGAATGAATAGGTAAAAACTAGTAATAAAAAATAGCCAGTTAATTTAAGCAACCTTAGAGAAATAAATTATTTATACTTAATGTGAATGTTGAGCAGTATGAGGACTAGACTTTTCACATTAAGTTTGTCATTCGGAATAAAAGAAATATTTCACTCATTTTCAACCATAAGCAGAAAACCTCATCCAAATAATTTGCAGATATTTTAAATTGCTGCAGAAAGATTGAGATTTTTGTGCCTATTTAATGCGCTTTGGGGATCCTCTACAAAAGATGTCATGTTGTGAACTGAGCCCCCCCCCCCTCCAACTATTTCCTGGATCCGCCCCTGTTTATATAACATATATTTAGGTGTTCAATTAATTTCACAAGGAGTGTAAATAAATCCTCACAATTTGAAAATAAAATAAAATTTACTAACTCCACACACACAAACTAGTCATGAGCATACAAAAATACAATCATATTACATTTGGTTCAGGTATTGTCTTCCCATTTCATTGAATTGGTAAAGTATATTCTACTCTATCAACTACTAACACTGGTT
>JAQYXR010001322.1:0-35573 GCA_030545055.2 Neoaliturus tenellus | reverse complement strand
CATCAATATCTGTCCATAAATAAAAGAGTTTGCCTATTCTCCATATGATTAACATGGGAAAAGATTATGCAGGTTTGCTGCCATGATAAGTACAAAAACCAAGATTTTTTACCTTAAATGGATGAATCTCAACCAAATGAAGCTAAATACCAAGTTTCATCCAAAAATATTGGTTAATAAGTGAAATATTAACACATCCTTATTCTCCATAAGATTAACATTGGAGCCCTAAAAGACAATGTACTGTCTTTAGACTTTGTAATATCTCGGTAACCAATGGAGATAGGGCAAAGCTTCAAAATACTAAATTGTGTGTTTTTTTGAGCTAAATCCAATGGTCAAAACAAAAATTTAAAATATTTAAAATTTACATATGAAAAATGAAAAAAAACCCATTTTTGGGGTACAAAACCCCCCAAAACTACCCCTTCCGGTAGGTCGATATGTCTGGTTTTCGAACTCATCCGAATAAACGTAGGATTACACATCTCTACCAAATTTGGTGTCGATTGGACCATTTTTACGAGAGTTATTGTGTCTAGGGACACATACATATATACATATATATATACATATATATATATACATATATATATATACATATATATATATATATATATATATATATATATATAAAATTTTTAATGACTATTATTTTTGGTCTCTGGGCACCTAAAAACGAAAAAGTAACATGGTCCTGGGCTTAGGTCTTACCATGAGACCTACGGTAATAGCTTATTCCCTATAGAAAATTCGCTAAAAAAAAAATAAAAAAAAATAACTAAAATCATGAAAATGTTTTATCGCTAAATTACTAGAACCGTAAATAGCATTAAGAGGACGGTAACAGGTGTGATGACAAACAGCGCCTCCTCAGTGATGCATTCCCAGCCTAATTGCTCGACTGAGACGAGTTAAGGCGTTAACAGCCAGCGCCGTGACTGCGCCACTCGGCACATCTGTTCATTCTCACACAGCTTACGTCGGGGCGAGATTAGCGATAGTAAAAATACAGAGGGTAACTGGAACTCATTGTCACCAACCAAGTCACAATAAACATATTTTCATCATACCATTGCGATAACCGTTGTTTTTGGAACGGTCAGCTGTGATCGAAACTAGTTGATTCCCGGTGGGTTGGATAAACGTGTTGGTAAACAAAGTTTTCGGGACTAGACCGCGAAACAGTGGTTTTCGGGACACTAAACAAGTTAATTTATTTTTATTTTTAATAACAGCTGTAGATAGTTCAAATACAAGATAAACAAATAACAACGTAAGAGGGGGTATATAAGTTAAAATTTATTAATTTTTATCCAAACTGTAAATTTATTAAAGGTGGTGTGATAAAAAATACTGTTCGTAGCTCGTCCGAAAGTGGTATATCGGTACTAGATCGAATTCAAGTACTCGGCTTCGCCTCGTACTTGAAACTCGATCTTGCACCGATAACGACCACTTTCCGGACTAGTGACGAAATATGCTGTATATTGGAAAATTTAATCATTGGATTATCTTAATCGTTAAATTTTTTCATCTCTTGGAAGAACCTTATCGAGTAAAAAGAAAAATAATTTGCGAGTCATACCATTTGTCTTGCTTCTGGTGTAAAACTATAATTTATATTACAGTCTTATTTTTTTAGGTGGAAAATGTTGAAACAGTACAACTCGTTTTTTACGTGGAAAATTACTGTGCGCTCTTGATATTATAGGGCAGTAATAATATTTAATGTATTTTTCAATACATTATATTATTATGCAATACTTACTTTAGTAATTACTTTTTTGTACTTAGTATTTAATTTAATCATGTAAAATTTTATTTTATCCCGTAAAAATTAAAATGACAACCTTTTAACGAGAAAATTACTACTATACAATTTTTAGGTACTTCTTTGGCGCTGGGTTGTAAAATAAAATCAAGACATTCTTTTTAGTAAAATTTTATTTAATATAGGCATTTCCATCTGTTTCATTATGCCTTTGAAGACGACCTCCAAGGAGATTCAGCCACTGAGTGGAAGAGTGGTACAGCACGTTTCAAAGTGTACGTCATCGTTGAATGAAGAATATTCTTTCTACTTAAAATCTCCCTACCATGTAAACCCTTTTATGAAGACTAACTAAAAAGAAATATATCAATAAAAGTAAAATGATGTAGCTATTTAATTATACGTTTCACTAATTTGATTATTTTATTAATTATTTACTATTTATTTAATAAAAGTATTGCTTTATTATTGTAATTGTTATTTATATAATATCATATCGCAATGAAACTCAACAATAATAAAAGGGACTAAACTTAAATCTGATACAATATACACCTAAATTACTTTAAGTTCATATAATTATAATTCTAAATTTTTCAGCTTTATCGCATAAAGTTTTAACCTCAAAGATCCAGTGTTAAGGTCAATTGGTCACGTTTATGGAGATCGGTTCTGGGAGTTGGTTCCAATGCCGTAAAGCATGGGTAATGATGCGAAGTGACGTGAAGTCCAGCCTGGCGGTCAAAGATACCGACCTCCCCCCTCACACTCACACTCACACCCCCACCATTCCACCCTTACACGACCACTAGCCACCTCCACCTGTGGACTTACGGATATCGTGTATGCTGTTGCAAAGAATCTCCCCTAAATTATTAGAACATAAATAGTCAGCCTACATTCCAAATATGTTGTATTTATTTTTAATTTATAATGACCAGGTACTGAGGACGGAACACTTATGAAGATAAGTTTATATTTATTTATTTTTGCGTCCTTGTGTTATAAATGAGACGAACCAGGTTGTTAGAACTTGGCTTATAACAAAAATGTACTATTTTTCGATACTTTTATAATCGATGTGAATGTCTTATTTCAATAAAATAATAATAAAAGTTTTTTTGGATTTACCAATTTGAACTACTAAAATTGATATCTAAATCGTTTTGGTTTGCAAAAACTCTATTTATATTTGGTTTTATTTTATGAGTTGGCAAAGTATAGGGTTTTACGTATGGATTAATTGAACGTATAAATAAATAACAAATACGTATATAGTAATTTTTAACTAAAACTCCCAATATCCATTAAATTTTATAATATTTTTGGTTAGGCTTTCATTATCAAAGATGATATCTTCAATACAACCGAACAAAAAATTTATATAATTATATATAAAACATAAGATTAAATGCACACGTGTTACAATTTAATTTTAACCAAACCTTGAGTTCAAATACTTTAAAATTTCGATATTGCAGGCCTACTATAAAAAATGTTTATACCAAACTATACATTTAGATATGTTAGTAAGTTCGATTTTTGTAGGATTCCACGTTCGTTATTTGCTAAATATTTTTCTTTTTCTTTATTTCAAAACTTTCGGTTGTATCGAGATAATTACAGTTATTAACTTCTTTTAATAATTTTATGTTTGAAAATGTATGTCCGTTCTCCAATGCATGTTTTGTTATAGTTGACTTATCAGGTCCATTGAAATTAAGGGAACTTATGTGCTCTTTTGATCTTATGTTTAATTGTCTTTTGGTTTCTCCAATGTATAGTTTGTCACAATTTTCACATTTAATTTCGTACACTCCTGATCATATTCTTTAATTTTGCTTTTAAGTATTCCTAAAATATGGTTAAGTTTTCATTTGAATGAAGATCCTATTTTTATATTAGTGTGGTTTTTGAAAGCCTTTTGAAATATATATAAGTAAGAGCCAAACGTAACTGATAGAAAAATTTCTTCTTATTTATTCTTTTCCAATTAAGTCGTTCTTTTAATTTTTGACATTCGTGTTTTCTTCTTGTTAATTATTTTGTCAGATTTTGTTTGTAACCATTAAATCTACAATTTTTTATTTTTATAACTAGTGGGGTGTTTACAAGTCTATGAACAAGACTGTTGGATACCGCTCTTTTCTATTATCCATGAGTGTAGGAATCGTAAGGGATGAATCTGCTGTTACTCGTTGGTTTGCGGTACTGTGTTGGTTGCGGTATCTCCAAATCTTTAAAAGAATTTCGAATTACAATTAAATCTAGGAAAGGCTAAAAAAAGAGTAATTTCGTTATATTTCATGAGTAATTTGATTTTTGGGTAGAAGGAATTCAGTTGAATGACGAAATTTTGTAGATAGCTGTATCAAATATTGAAAATATGTCATCGACATAGCACAACCAAACTCTTGAAAAATACATTAAATTTTGTTTAGCATTAATTTCAAAATTACTAAGAAATATGTTGGCAAAAAACATGATAGTGGATTAGTTAATTATTGTATATACTACATATTAGTTAAGTCAAAATTGCAATATAGTAGAACTACAATATTTTGAATAACAAATAATAACAAAAGAAACTAATTCAATTTAAATATTATTCAAAGCCCAACCAGAATGTGTTATTTGAAGTATAAAGAGTGTCAAAACAAGTAACAAAAAATAATTATGTTTAGTAAAACTTAATTGATGCGAAATATAGTTGAAAATTAAATAAAGTAATAATTTACAAATTTAAACAAATTAAAATGCGTATTGCTCTTTGGAACATTAGATTACATTTATTTATATATTAAATGATTTTAAACACTTAATGAAATGTAAATTTTGAAAATGTTCAAATGGGGATTGGACATTTCGTTAATTACAGGCTGTCAGTGGCAGGAACTGTTAATCGGCGAGTGTTGTGGGGAGGTGGTGGTGGTGGAGGGGGGGGGGTGGCGAGGTGTTACTTTGCAACTACCAGCCAGCGTTTAGTTAAACAGGTGCTTGCTGTAACTGCATTATAACATGAGACGACAATGTCAACCCGTCCCCGCCTCATTGTAACTTCGGTTTGTTTGGTTTTGGGGTGGCCTTTTTTGTAGGAATAATCCATATTTAGTGCCTTATTAACTATCAAAATAAAACAAATATTTTTTTGTGAGATAAAAATATTTTTAAATAGTAGAAAATCTCTCATTACATGTACTGATATGCCGACGTATACCACAATTTCGGCTGCATATATTTTAGTAGATGGGTTGTAACTCATAAAGTATTATTTTAAATGTATTCCTCCGAAGGAACTCTTAATAATTTAAAAGTAGTAAGAGGTGTAATTATTGCTTGATAATAACTTCTTGATTAGCATTATACGTGTTGGTATTGATATTAAGGTTGAAATAATAAAACTGATTGGGTCTGATGATGACCGGTGTGACTGGTCGAAATCGATCGCCATTATAAGATCTCTTATATATATTTACCGTCTTGTAAGCAATTACAGTATAAGTGTAAATATATCGAGTAGTGTTGGAAGACGTTTTATTGTTTGCTTGATAATCACAAAACCTTCTATTTAATCTTAACATGTTCTATTCCTTTAAAAGAGCTAGTCAAGTTCTGATTAAACCTCAGGTTCTTCTTGGTTCTTAGCAAAAACATTAACAAGTCGAAAAAATAGTTTAACCTTAAAAATATCGGTAACATTCTTAAATGCTGTATTCATTAAGCATAAGGTTAACAGCATTTGATTGCATGATAAAAAACGTGCACAAGATAAAAGTGCTTTGATATTATTTTGTAAGTACCTCCGAAAGCTGTTTTATTTATTTTTGGAGGTAAGCGATTCACATATTCTTATAAGAAAAATAAAGGAATGATGTCGTAGGACTACAAACATATTAAATTTTTCAATGTAGATTCACAATTATACAGTATAACAACAAAATATGTGATATTCATAAATCATATAACCCAAAATTTAGAATTAACAATAACTCATTATTCCCCCTAAACTAAAATTACTCAGTAGATCTAAACTCATACACTTTTCTCGCCTTAATACTCTACTTTGTTCAACGGCCTGAAATGAGTAATGGGGAACATTATGTGCAATAAAAGCATTTATTCAACGACTTTAGCCACAGCAGAAAGTGCTAAAGAGTATTATTTGGTTTATTGTATGCTAAACATTTGTGTTGCAAAATAGTTGACTATTTGACTGTTTAATGATCAGTATGAAAATTAAATAAAGGAATGAATGAAAATAAAAGTGTAGTAATATTATTTATATGCTACATATATAATAGTGTACATATACAAGCTATATATATAATATATTTATAGGTTATATGCTTATTAAAAACCATTTAAATGTCAACACAATACGAATTTAATGACTTTTATGGACGACTAAGAAGATTGAATATTACAAATATTTCCCTGAAGCTACAGGGTCTAATGAACTTTTACGATATTTTAATGTAAATAGTTGTTGATTATAATGAACTGTGATATTTTTACTTCAATGTATCTATTATATTAACCTTCATATTACATATTTACCTTCGACCCTATAACTATTACATGTGTTTTATATATTAAATCGTTAAGCACTTTGCACTCAATAAAATATTCTCGTGCGTTGTGTATTACAGCACAACGTCAACCAGGGCAATATTAATTAAATCATATAGTTTTTATGAACGTTATTTTGTTTATTGTATTTTATTCTTAACTTGCTAAGTCATGGTTTGCAGCCAACTACGCATAATAAGTGCAGCAACTCAACAAATAAAATTTAAGGTGAATTTATGAAGTAGTATTTTATTTCCAAATATGTCGTAAATCCGAAGGTGAATATAATTTATTTTAAGACTAGGCAAAAGGCAGTGTTCTTTTTTGTTAAACTTGTTTAATGACTATAGTTTGCGAAAAGAGATTTCTATCAGTTGATTTTCCCTATATAAAAATTGTAGGTAATTTGATTGAAAAATACAAAAAGTGTAGTAGTAAAACGTGTTCAGTAAAGTGGACTGAAATACATTAGTACGCATAACGGGCCAACTTAAATTATATTCCCTGCTTTCGAGATTAATTCAATTCTTGAACAATTCAACCCATTAAGCACTTCAGTCACAATGCTTTTACTCTGAGACATTTGCCTCTTCCACTGGAATACATCAACTGTGTGGAAACAATCATTCTTCCATCCACTCTGGGATGTTAAGGATTTAGCAAGATTACTTTTAAATTAAAGGTAAATTTGTGTGTTAAAGTAAATGTATGGGGATCCCAAAATATTCTAAACTTTCAACTCTTTAGGTTTTTGATTAAAATATAATTTAAAATTTAAAATTAAATTAAATAGTTTATATAGATATTCTTTTTAACTCCTAGGTGAGTAATTAAAATTTTAAAATTAATTTGGAATACAAAAACTAACGGTCTGGACAAAATAATTGATTATATTATGTATTCATGTATTATACATTATTAAATTATTCTTATAAGATAAAACTATTTTTTTTAATCGGCCAACGTTTTACAATGGACTTTATAAAATTATTAGTTATGTCACTTGAAAAAAATCATTTTATATTATTTAAGTTAATAATAAAAGTAAATCACTTCAAATATTTGGAAGCTTTTCGTAAAAAAGAAAAAAAACAAAAAAAAAACATAGTAGCCACTATGACCTACGATGTTTAAATTCTTTGCTGCACTGGTGTTAAATTAAATGTATTAGCCTATACATTACATTCGATATCAATTATAAAAAAATATGTTTTTTTCTGTAGCTTTGCAATAAAAATCAATTCATTAATAATGTAGCCATTAATTTTTTTTTAACTTCTCACTCAGATTATTGAACAAGGATGAAATATGCCATCCAATGAAATCCACACATATGCAATTATTATATTTTGGAAAAGACTTAAACGGAAATAGGGTGTTTGCGAGATATAAATGAGAAATAAACCATTTGAATGGATAATGTCAATGAATAGAAAAACCTCTAGAAGCAAAAATAACGCTGTCGGGTATTTTTCTCTTTTTAGAAACACTTTTAAAATTGAAAGAAGCAAAATACCTCGACATTGCGATGTATTTGTGCCCAGTTCAAAGTGTTCCGTCGCTAAAGAGCTGCGAACGCTCGGTTAAGCGGATTTGTATCGCGTGCAGATTGATGTTCTCAAAGCGGCGATTCCGACTATTCCTTTACCTGGCCGTGAAGAATTTCGAACACTGAAACGTCTAAGTGGAAATCGTTATTTTAGTCTTGCACAGGTGTATTTCTTGGAGAAATAGCTGGTAGTTTTCGTTCCAGAATAAGAAATTTTATTTTACAAGAATAAGATTTAATTTGCACATTGGTTGAGACTTTCTCGTGTTAATTTAGTTTAAAACTAATGAAATATAAAAATATATATTTAATCATGTGTTTAAATCATATTTTAAAAATAAAACCCTTAATAGCATTTAAGCATTACTGAGAGCAATGCATTCAAATGAAAATTACACTTATCTAGAATGGTTTAGATAAAAAATGATATGATTAAGATATGGATAAAGTATAATAAATTAAATGTAGCACTATAAAGGCGAAACAAATAACAAATTATAGGTTTTTTCATTTTGTTTTATAATAATCCATATATTAATAGGCAAGCAGGTTTCGTTTCCTCCTTTTTTCTCAGCTCGTGTGCATCGTAGGAGAAATCCGCGCATACCGTTAGAAAGGTAGTGTCCTGTAGATGTGCAGAATCCCATTCTAATTCACATCGGACTCCAGGGCTACCCCCCACAGGCTTTTAAAGCTCCAATGTTAATCTTATGGAGAAAGGATATTTGATTGAAACATTAGACAGCTGTTGTATAAAAACAACTGATAGGAAAACGTGAAGAACAGATGTTTCAGTTAAAAGATGTTTTTAAACTTCTTGGGTTCAGATCAACTGAAATTTTGGTCGCATTTCGACCAGGAGGCGATTTCTAGTTTTAATAAAAACATTATAATTTTATGCGCAACTTTATATTGAGGATATTAGAGGCGTGAAGGAGGAGAAGCTGGCTCGGTTCAATGACCTCTACGAGGGTCAAAAGGAAATGATTTCATCCAAATGATGTATTCGATGATGACGTCATCAATGACGCCACCCAGTGACATCATAACTATGACATCACTGACTTTATATAGGTCAAGGTCCCGCTGAAAGTTAAAATTTTTTAGCACTCAAGCAATTCCTCCGAGTTTGTTCTGAGTTTTCATACAAGTCATAGTGACCTTGGGAACTACTGTATGAACAAAATTTGATGAAAACCCATAAAAGTGCTGAGAAAACTTTCACCCTCCGTCTCTACCCTCGATCAAGCTATATTACCACATTACCATACTACCCTTATTACCATATTCACTAAGCTAAATTCTCAAAATATTGAATGACAACACTTTATGTTACAATAAATTAACGATTCTGTCAATACCGTGTTTATGGAAAAATTTATATCACGGCTTATTTAAAAAAATAAAGCAACAATAATAATGAATGATGTAAAATGTTACCTTAAAAGTTCAAGCTAATTATAATCTCTTTCATTAACTTACTTTATTTGATGAATTTACGTCAAGCACCTGAAACACATAACACAGATTTTAGAGACAAGACAATACAACTTGTTAAAAATTAAATATTAGTTTTTAACTACATTTTAGCTCACTTATCCTCATGCAACATACCATAAATATTTTTTACAACTAAACGATTGTACAGTCGTTTATAACCTTGCTCTTCGTAGTCCACTTTCGGTTCGTATTGATTTGTCTGGGATTAGGCTATTGATGCTGATCTATTCCATATACCATTAACATCTATTAACATTTGGATAAAATTAAATATCCAAGGCAAGGTTCAAAAAATTGAATTTATAAAAGAAAACTATCCTTGCAGTTAATAGAGTTGTGGGATCTTCTTGCAATGTTTTGTAATCAAGAAATAAAAGGGATATGCAAAGCATGTATAATACATGCGTGTGTGGAGTTAACCTTTTTAGTTAAAAAAAGCTTAAGTTTCCCAACAATTCATAATAAATATATCATAAAAATAAAATTTTTTTAGTTTTCAAGATATAATAAAGTTTTAATCCTTAATATTTTATATGGTATTGACACTGTTGTAGTTGTATACATAGTTAAAGTAATGAGAAAACAAGTTTTGGAGTGAACTATCCACTGTGAAAATACTTCGAAACCATCTGTTTCCTCAATACGAATAAATTACTTACAAACTAGAGGTGGTTTTGTTGTTTCTGTCACCGTGAAATGAAGGAATTACATTTTAATTGCAAATTTTATAATATATGTTTGACTCCAAAAGACTATTAAAAGCCAGAGTTTTAGCTAAAAGTAGTTATTAAAAGATTATGCTATAAGTGAACAGTAATAATTTACTTTATTTATTAAATATATTTATTTTTCAAGTAAGGTACTAACTATATTTTTGTCGTTTTTTACGTTTTTTCAAGTTAGTGCGACAACAATAATTATAGTTTTGTATATATTTTATTAAAACTGAAGACTTGTAACTGGTTACTTACAACTTAATAAACTATTTATTCATTTTCAAAGTTACCTCCTTTATGGACACAAAATACTCTCAAACTAGATAAATAAATACTTTAAGCTTTAAGGTTTATATATCTTATTCGCGCAACAATTTTGAATAATTCAATTTATACTTACTTATTATGCTAACTTTTTTTTATTGGGAAACTTCCTACATATTTTTTGAAAAATTTTGTCTGTAAATTTACTTTTTTAATTGGACTTACAACGAATTCGCTATCCATAATTGAATTTTTTTCATTATTGAGGATTGTGACTGGGTTGAGCATTTTAAACTTCAGTCGATGTAGATCAGTGAAGTTTAGTTTTATGACAGATAATCACAATATTGAACTAAAAGTAACATTTTTACCAATACTATGTGATACTTCTAATACAATTGCCCGAATTTTAGCAACAATTAAAATAGTTTATGTAAAATATATTGATTGGATTATATAGATACATAAATTGTGACGATGGCACTGAAATCTACTGGAATTGCATTATTGGTTATCACTATACGACATTTTCACTGGCAACCACCGGTATGGTGCCACTGTGAGACTCATGTATATGCAGTGTTGACGAGATTGCGTCGCCACAACAAGGTCTAAGCGAGGCACTCGAGTTTGCCGCTCAACTGCCGCTCCGCCTCGTTTGCGCCGCCGCCGCGCCGCGCCGCTGCTTTGCATCTATTGCACTTGCCGCCGTTCCGCGTTATGGCGCTTGAAATTACCAGATAAACTTTAATAGGTCATCTTAGAAGCTCCTTAGAAATATCCGATACTATAATCTGGATGAAAAGTACCATACAAAACTGTGTTGTTTGAAATGGACTAAGGCCAATCATTGTTTTTATTGTAAAAAAATAAATAAATAAATAAATGAAGTTCTCCATTTGTAGCATAACCAAAAAATCTGCGTCTATAATTTACAAAGTGGGTTCAAGTAGCATGTACTGTAAATAATAAACAGTTTAGTATCAATAGTCATAGTTGTAATTTAATTTGACCGAATAACGAATCATTTTGGCCTACGTTTTCCTTTCAAAATAGATTATTTTGTAGTATTCTTGTTTTTCAAATAAGCAGACAAATGAATAATTGGAGTCTGCTCGCAGGCATATAAATAATACTACGTTATTTAAAATATATACTTATAAACTTGTTCTTGGATAAGCAAATTGTCAGAATTAACAATTAACGAGTATCCTGTGATCCTGTGTTCAAATAAGAACACAGATTATACATTCCCATACCAATAAGATCATTTAATTGTATTTTTGTCTCATATATAATACAATTTATAGAAACTTACTAGGTGTTTAAAAAAGTTGTAAAGTAGACTATTATAGTTTTTATACAGTTTTCATTGATAAAGAGTTTCATGGAACGGAGTTTAAGAAAGTTGAGTATCATTTATACACCAAAATAACGATCTATTTATAACTTCTTACTGGTACTGTTCCGCGGAGGAAAAGAACTGTTTGTTTGACCTGACGAGTGAAAAGAAAATCTAAAACGCAATCTTAAAAATTTATAAATTCAAGCATGGTTTGGTTTGTATACAGTAAGGTCTAATTTAGATGATAAAAATGTCACTAGTCCAACAGTAAATAGATAACTGGTTCTGGTAAATGGTTCGTGGGCCGCCCCTCCAGGACTATAATAAATCACTTTCATAATAAATGTTTAGATTATACCAGTACTTCATTTATCATCAATTACTTTATTTATTATAAATACACATCAGGTTTCATTGACAAGTTTACTAAGGCAAAAATAAAAAGGCGTTCCAATTTTTTTTAACACCCTGTATGCATTTTATTTAAGTTTTTTGATATCAAACATATTTAAGATATCAAAGTTGTATGGTTGGATGAACAGATCGAAGAGGAGAGAAATCGTCCTCATGATGAGAAAACTCATACATGAGTTTATCTACCTCACTGAATAGATGAAATACGATTTCAATATGCGACGATAATTTTTGAAATAAGTTTCAAATCGACTTCAATATGGCGATGTAGGTCTATGCGTAATTAATCGTAGTTCCATCTTCGTTGTTGAAGTTGTTATAAAAAATATAAATCCGTAAATCCGGAAATAAAATATAAATCCGTATTTGAATTTCCCATGATAAATGCATCACAGGCTGTTTTAGTCGTGCTTGAGTCGCTTATTTTGAACCAACGTCTATGCGTCAGGCTTAGAGTAAGGATATAAAACTATTTCTTAAAATTTACTGTGATATTACTCTAAATGAAATTTTATTATTTCACAAATATGTAAAAAAGATCTAACAACTATCCGAAATCCAGATTTTGTATTTGCTTTTGTATGGAAATAGGTTTTAGGAAGCAATTCTTTAAAGTTATTATGATTGAAACTGACCGATCCAGTCCCAAAAGGAAAATCTTAAATCAATGAACGATCAGCTGTCGGTGGCAGAAGTATCCAAATGTCAGAAGTAACCATAGTTATTACAAACAGTTCTTGATCTGATGTTGTTATACTTATGTACTGTAAATAACTCTGATATATAATTTGAAAATTTATGGAAATCCCATAGTTTGATTTTAAATAACAACTTAAATCTAAGGTGGTCTATATTTAGTTCGACAATCCCAAAACAAACCGAATAATGGCCCTGCTAGTACTGCAGCAAAGACATAAATGACATTTCGAGAAATTCAAATTTCACGCTACAAGTTTCCCGTGACATCAGGCTGTAAACCACATTTTAAGGGACGGTGGCTCCTCACCCACGCTGGATGGGAATACGAAACCGGAGACAATGTTTTATGAAATTATAATAATTTTTTAAGGTAATGAAACAGATACAAACTTTTTATAGTAAACGAATATAATGTATCTGAAACGTATTAATGTCTGTAATAGATTTTCAATAAATATTTTAGTGTGTTTTTATTATTAGTTTTTTTTTTTATATTGCAAATCTCGTTCTGCTTTTACATCTATATTGGTTGATCACGAAAAGACATTTAGTTAAAGATATTTACTGAAATCGTAAAAGACGTAGATCAACACAAAAACCAACAGCAACAAAACTGTAATATAAATAAACAAGTAATACGCCTTGCTTTGACTGCGTAACAGTTGGAATCTGATTCTGTATGATCAGAGTTGATTGGTTATTCGAGCCAGACTTTGGCTAATACGATGGTTCAGCGACCAGTGCGCAGTAAAGTGGGTATTCTTTTATTGTACTTTGACCTACTTTGATATAAAATGCTTAGATTTCAGTTCCCAAACAATACCATTTTCAATGTTCAATATTTTTTCCTCTTTTAATCAGAAAAAAAACATTTGATATTTTAATTGTAAGTTTTATACCGTTTTTTGAAGAATCTATTGAGACTCTGGCTGTTATTTTTTAATTAAAAACGATAGTTTTAACTTATATCCTTTTGGGTCAGAAACTGTTAGGATTTTTAATACTTGTATGAGGTGAACTGCATTAATAAATTATATCTTTTATACGCAAATCACATTAGGGGTTTATACATCTTAACTATAATAAAATTCAA
This sequence comes from Neoaliturus tenellus, assembly GCA_030545055.2. Classification (NCBI taxonomy): domain Eukaryota; kingdom Metazoa; phylum Arthropoda; class Insecta; order Hemiptera; family Cicadellidae; genus Neoaliturus; species Neoaliturus tenellus. Next base: position 21,650 of record JAQYXR010001322.1, on the reverse strand, counting down.
CTCCGTCTACTTTATTTTGTTAAATATTTTAGCTTTGTTTTTTTTTTTGAGAAAAACTGCCCATAGCGATAAATAAAAGTTCTATTGAAATAGCAATGAACCACGTATAAGTGTGGGACCAGGAGTGAAGTGGATTTAGAGGCCACATGGAAGTAACAGACAGATGGAGATCAAAGAGGCTGGGAAAGATGTAGGGAAATGCCGCGGTGGGGTCAAACCACTGTCGGCAGCTTACAAGCGGGCCTCTGTAGAAGCAAAGCAAAACAAGCCCAATAAGGGTAAAACTAAAAACACGGTTCTGGTAATACTGTTATTTGAGTAAAATATAAACAATATTGAGTAATGAAATCATCACTGTTTTTACCTATCTTTTCAAGTTATTTAAAACCTGAAATTTTTTAAAATCTCGCGTTATGGTCTTACATTCATAATTTTTTTGGATACTCGAAAAAGTACTATGGTACAAGTTTTTACATTAAAAAAAAAAAATGATCGATAGAAATCCTACTCAATTTTTTTATTACTAAATAAAGAGTTTAACATTAAAAGAATAATATGGAAAGTGTAACGTTTTTACCAATCCTTATAAGTAAAACGATAACAAAAACTGTAAAGTTTTGGCAATTTGCGTACTTTTTCAAACGATATCGTAGTTCTTATTATAACTATAATAAGAACTACAATATTATATTCTTAGAATCTTATTATATTTTTAATATAATAATTGTTTTATTATATTCATTACATTTTTGTCTATGTAACGCTTAAATAGGTATAGAAGCTTTACGATAGAAAAGTCCTACCTAATCTGTAAGCATAAAAAAAAACGTAATGATGTAGCAGATGCATTCAAAGAGAGAAACGAAAAACTTTTTGTTTTCTCACCAATGAACCAAGTCCTAGGTTGAGCTTTTTTTTTAGTTGTCTGGTGTAATCATTTAGCTAATACTTTATGCAGCAATTTCAACTGAAATGGGCAGTATTATGCTTTTAAAAAATTGTGCCAGTGGACGGTCACAATATTTAATAGTAACTAGTATATAAAAAACGGCTGAAATTATAATACTCATAAAATTACACAAATAATATTGAAGAATCTTAAAAGCTCAGTTAAAAGACAACTTCATGATCTGAGCAACTGCAAAACTTTTAATAGAATTTGTAATTGCCCTGAAAAGTTTTGGTGTTTTTCTGTACTGTGGCTATTGAGTTAATTAAAACTCTGGCAATATCATAAAAGAAGCACACAAAGAAAAAGCATCGTAAACCGCACTTCCACGCCATTACATACAAGTAACCTCAAGATAACTGAACCTTATTAAAAATTTCATTAGTAAAAAATTGATTGAAATAGGCTACAAGTGTAATATAATGGGACACATAAAGGTAATTACTTCGTTGAAATTACAACTTAAGTTACACAAAGTACTATTTTCAATTAAAAAAAGCATTAATAAGTAATATGAAAGACAGTTTGTAAAGTGCCAAACTATGAATAGCAAACTAATATTCTATTAGTAATTGCATTCTCTAGAAGATCGTCCATTATATACCCTCTGATGTACTTTTCTACAAAACTCAATTAAAGGATTAATAGTCCAAATACTAAACAATAATATCAGACCGTTTAGTCTAGACAGTGATTAGGATATTCCCGTTACCTCATAGCATTAAATCTGAGTCATTAATAAAAAAAACATAAATTAAATTGGATTACATTATGATAAGAGAAATGACCCATTCAAATTCCAATCAGTCAGTTGTTTTTACTGATTTGAATCCTCGACTGTAATACGAGATTTAATTTATTAAGAGCTTCAAACCAAATAACAGGAATGTAATTAGCAATTACCATTAAAACCAATCACCATTGGTGCGGTAACGTAACGAGTAGAGTTTTGAAGACCATTTCACCTTATGCAATCAAACACTTTACAATTGAAAATTACTACAATTGGTACAATTGAAAATTACTAATTGTGTTATCTTTTTGGAATAAATAACCTTTTTATTAATTATACTTCCAAAATATACACGTTAGAGTGTGGTAGTTAGAAAGTCCCCACATAATGATGATAGGAAAAAATATTCGCAGGACACAAATTTATTAAAACTTGTAAATTGGTATTGTAATTTTGTTTGAAAATCTTATGATTGCAGATAGATGCAAATATAACATGTGTTACACAGGTTTTGCTCCTAGAGGGAACGAAAGAAGGAAGCGTGTAAGGAAGTCACAGCACATAAAAAACATCCTCCGAGTAGAAGCTATTGTGGCGTAGGTCTCGTATAATCTCGATTCCTAGGCGGTTAAATGTTTTGGAGCTGATTACGTCAACAGAATATTTTAAAAAATATTATGTTTCTTTTTCACTAACTCTGTTATATTGTAAAAAGTAAGTCTGTTATAACATATACCACAGAGACAAAATAAAGCCATCTCAGAACGATATACTCATATTGTTTTAAAGTCATTATGCCATTCTTTGCTCATAAATTTCACTTTTATGAGATATAAGTCAAATATTCTCTATAGTTGATCTCTCAATCGTATTTGTCTTTGGCATAGAAAATATTTTTACTATTGTATGTAATATATCAATGAAAATATTACAATATTGATATTAATTAATTGCGAAAATATTAAAAAAATAACAATATTAATAGTCTATGAACAAAAATAATATCAATTACAAAAATTATTTATAGCGGTAAAATCTATAAGTGGTTATTAAATACATTGTGAGATTGTTTTAATACAATGTTTCGGCGTGCAAACAATCACTAGTGTAATTGAGAAATAATTATTCCCTTCAGTCTTACGATTATGTTTTTAAACAATTTGCTTTCACTAAAGCTCTTTATAACTGGTTTAAAATACGATATTGCAGTTTTCTACAAATAATGAACAACATAGATTTCTGAATTATTTTCTCTGATAATATTCAAGAGTAACAGCTATTTTATTGATAAATTAGCTATAAATAAGTAAGTGTGGCAGCAATAGCCACTACATTGATGTTCAGTGTGCTGCATTGGCAAGCATGTCATGATATACCTGAAAACATTATTAACCTGCTTCACACTGTTTGTGTGCAAATATATCGGTAGTTTTTATATATATATATATATGGGTATATTTTTTTACCAGGAAATAGGCCCACCAAAGCTTGTCGTAGCACATAAAAGACAGGACCTGGTCATTACACTTCGTGCTCGGCTTTCAATGCATGTTGTCGCATTTATTCTTAATTGTTGTTAAATTTTGTAATCCAAGATAAATATATGTTTGAATTTTTATTGAATAAATCACAATATATCGTTATTATGTTTTTTCACAGTATAAATATCAATACTGCCTTGTTTGATTTTATAGATTTATCACTTCATTGAATAGAGATTTAATAAATAAATGCTAAGGAACTTGTTTTTTACTGTATAATTAATGCTACTACACATAAGACCATTACATTGATGTGCTCCAGTGTATGCATAACGCCATCCAGAAATTTATTCTGCCTGGCAAAAATACTGCATATTAAACATGGCGATGTCTAATGTCAGAGCATAAGGCTCTTGTCTCGGGTTAGATTTCCTACGGTTTCCAGAGCCAAATTGTGTAATGGCTGGAAGCTTATCTGTGAGTCAATATTCTTTCAGTAACCATCCAATGACTCGTGAATCATAACCTCGACCTGACTGGGGCGTTGGCGATAAAAACACTTCCTATACCTCACCGTCCGGCCAGCCCGATTTGTGCGGTCTTAAAAAAACCAAATCAAGGAAAAATTAATTTTTTATAATTAATTGGATTTCCTTTGTTAGAAAAAATAAATAATTTTATCTGTACCTCTTGCGAATGCATTATCTTTTTCGAATGCATTAACATGACAACAATCGACTTCTTGAAACAAACTCATGTCTAAATTCATTACATACACAGTAGTCACTAAAACAAATGATATTTTAATCTTTACATAACTTTTAAGAAATATTAAAAACAACACATAATTAAATTATTTAAAGAAGTACATTTCAAACTCTTAACAAACCTTGATTTTATTGATATGCAAATATAGAGTTGGCCAAATTTCACATGTACTTTAAATATATTTTTATACTATTCACGGTAGTTGTTTTTTTATTTTATAATAAGTCTTATTTTAGCACCATTTTTACCTTTGTTATTCAAATAAATACAAATATAAATACTATAATTTTATTTTTCAATTCAATATTTACTGATATATAACTTAGGGGCCGTCCATAAATTACGTCATCGCTTTTTGGCCTTTTTTGGACCCCCCCCTCCCTACAATCATCCTACCATCATAATTTGTCTGACCCCCCCCCCCCTCTCGGAAAAAATGACGTCATTTTTAACAAACCTCCGTTTTAAGTAAAAATAATGCTTTTTTAAACGATACATGCTAAACTAAAGAAATTGACCAATCAAATCTGAATTTACCTTCAGAAAATAAAGCCAAAATGACTTTCTCAACGAAAAAACTAAAGTATAAAACAACGCCATAAAAATAGTCTAATTTATTTTTATAGATAATTATTTTGTAACTAGCTATCGCCCACTGGTCGAAATTCGACCAATTTTTAACTTGATCTGGACCCAATTTGTTCAAAAAATATTTTATGACCGAAACATATGTTTCTCCCTGATTTGCTACCATTTATTATTACAAACAGCTGTCCAATGACTCATTCACTTACCCTTCATCCATAAGATTAACATTGAACCTTTGAAAGCCTGTGGGGCATAGCCCGGGGGACCCTAGTGAATTAAAATGTAATTCTGCTCATCTACAAGACAATACCTTTCTATTGGTATGCACGGTTTTTCTCATACGATGCTCACAAGCTAAGAAAAAAGGAGGAAAAGAAACATGCTTGCCTATTAATATTATTTTGTAATAGTTGAGTTGTGTTAGAATTTATCATTGTTTTACTGTTTTGAAAATTTGATATAAAAACATCATATTTCAAATTACGTCATATCAAAGCCGACCCCCCCCCCCTCCCCTTGCACATCACCTTACCGTCATTTTCAATCTGGGACCCTCCCCCCCCCTATATTCAGATGACGTAATTTATGGACGACCCCTTAACAGATGATCATTTAAAATAAATAAATATGTTAAATATCAATATAAATGATATTTAACATATTATTCGTTGGTTCAAAATAAACCAACGAAGTAAACTCACATTGTAATTGTTTTGAAAGCGTCGTTAATATCATAGTAATTATTATTATTATTATTAAAAGTAAAGAGTAAAATATTATAATTACAGACTCAATGATATTCTACATTCATTTGCGTATACATTTGTTTATTCTTAGAAATTAGATGTGAGTACAATTCACCTTGGAGAAAACAATAATTGAATTATACAATCTTATTCTTAGGTAATTAATGTTTTTTAATACTCTCAATTTCATAAAATATTTCATGACAAATCACAAAAAAAATAATTATTATATAAGTGAAAAACAGCCCTTATCAAAAATTTTGAACTTTTTTTCTAAGGAGTTGGGAAGCTATATTGCCAATTTGAAACCATAAAGCGTGAAAAAATAACCTTCCTCATGTCATTCCTTAGAACTCTGGTGGCGCTCAAGGGGAGGGGGGATGTTGGTTCTCAACCGTTTCCCCACCATCCAAAAACTAATAGGTACACACTATTAAAAGTATTAATCATTTACTCTACATTTTCAATTGTGTATACCATATTAAATAAAAACTATTAATGTTATCAAAAATATAGGCCAAGCTTATGCATTCTTTTGCTACTTCACACATTAAATATAAATTTGAATTATAAAGTACTAAGTATATATATCCAAACTTAAAACATGTCATCTATGGTAAGTGTTTACCGATTTGAGTTATTATCACATTTATATTGTGTTCACTATAAAATAGCTTAGATATTGAATGAAATCTTTAAAAGTCTATACAACATTAAACCTTGCCTTTTCTATAACTCATTTTTTTAATTTTTAAAAATATTATTGAGATTAATTGTAGTTTCGAAATTTATTTAACTTTTGGAGATTGAAAAAGGGTAAGTTTTAAATTAAATAAAAGTATTACAAATCATAGATAATGCCTAAACCCAAAGATATATTTGGATTTTGAATTCATAATGTAGTAAAAAAATTTTTGTTTAACTTTATACCGCTTGGATTAAAAAATTTGTTTTTTTAATATACTTGTTATGTTAATAATTATGTTAGTTATATGTGTCTTGGTCGGCATAGTTGAATGTATGTTAGTTTATTTGTACTAAAACAGCTTTTACAAGGTATTTATAACTTATTAGGATATTGTGTAAAGGATAACTCGTACAGAAAGGAAGCATCTTTTTCTTGGATCCAATATCAACCAAAGGGTTCAATATCAGCGACCAGGTCACTTTACTACCGGACTATCTTCCTGTGCTTTTGTTCTTTTATATTTCTTTTTATATTTTTTCTTTGAAAGACATTTTTTTTGGGCTGTTTATTTTCTAGCTGCTTCTTATATAAAAATTTTAGGATTTTAGTCCAGAATGATAAAAAACTATTTAATCTGAATATATATATATATATATATTTAAGTCCATATAGACAACAAAAATATTATATTGCCAACTTAAGATTTTCGGTACTAAAAATTTATTTATTTATTTTCCTTAATATCTAAATAAAACATATACCATTAAATTGTTATAGCCCAATAATTAAAACGTTCTTTACAATAATGGATTGTTCATCAATAATTAAAAAATTCTCTATAATACACTGTGTACTTATAGATATTGATTGTATCAGTAATGTATTAAATTACCTAATTTAATAAAATTGTTTATTAAATACTCCAACTTGGCCCAAGGTAAGACAACTCAATTAAAAAACATGGTTTAAACATCTTTATAATCGAAATAACCGTTTTATTTAAGTTAAACGCGGTAGTTTAATATATTTTCCATGTAAACAAGTGAATATCAATTATAGTAACAATAAAATGCAGCCATAAAACTGCAATAAACAGTTTTCACACATTGAACTTCAATTAGGATTATACTTAGTTTATTGTATTTTTTTATCCGCATCAGTAACCATTTACCTTGTTAAATGAACTTCATTAACATTTTAAATATATTAAGTTAAAGAGTAAAAAAATGGATTAAATGTTAAAAATTGATACATGGTCTTTTCGCCAACCTTTCCATAAACGAGAAAAGCCCAACAATAGATTGGATGCCATATACGGCCCGCCATATTCGTGTTTAGGAGTATTTTATAGCCTTTATATAAAAACTATATTGAGCAATATTGCCACCTTCAACTTCTAAAGCTTATTGGTACTTGGCTTTTCAAGTACAGTAAAAGGTTTTACTGACGAGAGCATTTTTTTTTATAAAACCCAGGTTTTAAATGTATACTTATTCTAAGTTTCCACTGAATACATTCTTACTAATGTGAATCAGTAATTTGGGTTATAGAATAATTAAAGTCATAAACTGCATCTTTATATCAGAATGGCAAGTTGATAGGTATTTTAAGACGAGAAACTATCATGGTTCCGGAATTAGGTCTCCTTGTGTAAAAAGTACGGTAAAAACGCATTAAAAAATAAATATGAGAAATTTAAAACATCAAGGAATTCCTTGGTTGACCAGTTTGTAAATCAATATAATTTTTTACTTTTCATAAAGCTCGATTCGTTTACCCGGCAGGTTGAACTTTGAACGTGTATAGAGCTTGAAAGTAAATCATCCGTACCTTAAGCCTTATATAATTAAAAAGAAGAACATCTTCTAATTTTTTTTGTTTCAGAGTTAGAGGCTGAAATGCTTACAAGGAAATGTTCAGGAAAAATATTTTATTTTAATTTTATAAATTTCAATAAAATAATAACTTATAATCAGTGTAGTAGCCTACAATTAATAACGTATAAAATATACGTACGGGATTAGATTATACATTATTTCTAATAGTTTTGTTTCATTAAAAGTTAAGTGACAAGACTGCAGATTTTAGTTTATCACCAGTAAGTCCATGGGGACCTCAAATGTTTTACTGCGTTCCATTTACATGATATAGGTGCTGAATTTTACTGAGCGTCTTTGGTCAAGTTTACCAAGGTACTTTGATTTCAATTTCTTCACAAACTTTTTAACAAATGCAATAAGAATTAAAATAGGATTCCTCCTTAATTTCCTAGAGACAATTAATATAAGATTTCCTCTAGTATCCAGTATTCAAATAACACCCTAAAAATTACGTTGTATGAAAAAATTAAGATTGTACGTATATAGAATTCTGTCAATTACCTCATGGTATCAAAAAAACAGTTCGCCAAATTATTTTTGTGAAAAGAATTTACTATTTCAGAAAAAGCAAAAGCTTTACCTAGAAGGAGCTGAGATAAATCTGAGCTAGTTTCAAGACGGACCGAGCGTTCGCGGGCTGGCCTCTGACCTAAACACCAATAAATCGTGTCCGACGTGCGACCGATATAGCTTTTTCCGTCTATTTATCTCTTCCTGGTTTTCTTGTCTTTGAAAAATATATAAATAAAATATGACCTCATCCTTTTTTCATTGTTTTACTATTATCAAAATTTAGATCAAAACTCTCTATAACTGTGTATAAATATTTGTAAGTTCTGAAAAGCATGTATGACCCTTTGATTTATTCTTAATACTAATTTGTTATTTACCTAAGCCGTCCTTGTGATTATTAATAAGTTTACTTGTGAGAAATGAAAAAATATAATGTAACTTATAACATATGATTATTAGGAAAATTAAAATAATGGATTTACAAAGAACTAGAGATTGCCCCTGGTCGGAATTCGACCAAAATACCAGTTGGTAAGCACAATTAGTTTAAAAATTTCTGTTTAGTTTAAAAAGTTTATTGAAATATATTTTTAATTGTGTATTTAAATCATGTTTAAAAAATAAAACCGTTAACAGTATTTTAAGCATCACTGGGAGCAATGCATTCAGATGAAAATTACACTTATCTAGAATGTTTTAGATAATACCCCCGTCGCAGCAGACCTGCGTACTCAGCGAATTTCCAAATTAGTAGTATTAATTATGACCAAATAAACCTGTAAACTAAAAATCATCACAAGCTCATAACTAGGGAAATAAATGTTTATCTACTTATGATGAATGTAGGGAAAGAGTATGCAGGTATGCTGCCATGGGGAACACTAAAAGTAGGTTTTTAGAATAAAAAAAAAATTATTTTGACCATATGAAGTCATACACTAAATTTCATCAATATCTGTCCATTGCTAAAGGAGTTTGCCTATTCTCCATATGATTAACATGGGAAACGAGTATGCAGGTTTGCTGCCATGATAAGCACAAAAACCAAGTTTTTTTTACCATAAATGGATGAATCTCAACCAAATGAAGCTGAATACCAAGTTTCATCCAAAAACATTGGTTAATAAGTGAAATATTAACACATCCTTATTCTCCATAAGATTAACATTGGAGCCTCAAAATACAACGTACTGTCTTTAGACTTTGCAAAATCTCGGTAACCAATGGAGATAGAGCAAAGCTTCAAAATGCTAAATTGTGTGTTTTTTGAGCTAAATCCAATGGTCAAAATAAAAAATTGAAACTTTTTAAAATTACATATGAAAAATGCAAAAAACCCATTTTTGGGGTACAAAACCCCCCAAAACTACCCCTTCCGATAGGTCGATATGTCTGGTTTTCGAACTCAGCCGAACAAACGTAGGATTACACATCTCTACCAAATTTGGTGTCGATCGGACCGTTTTTACGAGAGTTATCGTGCCTAGGGACACATACATATATATATATATATATATATATATATATATATATATATATATATATATATATATACATATATAAATATATACATATATATATATAAAATTTTTAATGACTATTATTTTTGGTCTCTGGGCACCTAAAAACGAAAAAGTAACATGGTCCCGGGCTTAGGTCTTACCATGAGACCTACGGTAATAGCTTATTCCCTATGGGAAATTCGCTAAAATAAGTGATATGGTTAAGATACAGGTAAAGAATGAAAAATTAAATTTATCACTATAGAGGTGAAACTATAGATTTTTTATTTTTGTCTTATAATAATTTTAATAAAAAAATATAATTTTATGCTCAACTTTAAGTTGAGGCTATTAGGGGAGTAACGGAGGAGAAGCTGGCTCGTTCAATGACCTCTAAGTGGGTCAAAAGGAAATGACGTAATCCAAATGACGTTGTCTATTATGACGTCATCAATGACGCCACCCAGTGACATTATAACTATGACGTCACCGACTTTATATAAGTCAAGGCCACGCTGAAAGTTAAAATTTGTTAGCACTCAAGCAATTCCTCCAAGTTTGCTCTGAGTTTTCATACAAGTCCCAGTGACCTTGGGAACTTTGAACAAAATTCGATGAAAAACCTTAAAAATGCTGAGAAAAATTTCCCATAGCTTCGTCTAAACCCTCGATAAATCTATATTACCACATTACCATACTTAACTAAACTAACATTTTCACCAATACCATCTGATACTGCAAATAAAATTGCTCGAATTTCAGAAACAATGAATATGGTTTATGTAAAATTTATTGATTGGATTATATAGATACATAATTTGTGACGATGGCACTGAAATCTACTGGAATTGCATTAATCGTTATCACTATACGACATTTTCACTGGCAACCACCGGAGTGGTGCCACTGTGAGACTCATGTATATGCAGTGTTGACGAGATTGCGTCGCCACAACAAGGTCTAAGCGAGGCACTCGAGTTTGCCGCTCAACTGCCGCTCCGCCTCGTTTGCGCCGCCGCCGCGCCGCGCCGCTGCTTTGCATCTATTGCACTTGCCGCCGTTCCGCGTTATGGCGCTTGAAAATTACCAGATAAACCTTAATAGGTCATCTTAGAAGCTTCTTAGACATATCCGATACTATAGTGTTGTTGAAAAGTACCATACAAAACTGTGTTTTTTGAAATGGACAAAGTCAAATATTGTTTTTATCGTCCTAAAAAAATAATTGAAGTTCTCCGTATATAGCATAACTAAAAAAGATGCGTATGTAATTTACAAAGAGGGTTCAAGTAGCATGTATAAATAATAAACTATTAGTGTCAATAGTGTATACTGTTGTTATAACTATTGATTTTATTTTCTACTAAATCAATTCAATTCATGCAATGTTTGGAATTAAAAAAGTTTGGTTATTTTTAGTGTAAAAATGGTTTATGTGGGCTATGGTTTTATATTTTTATTATTTTTTGATTATAATTGAAAAGGATATTTCACACAACTGTATGCTTCAAAAATACAACAAAAATCGTTATAAAATTGTATAGTGATTTAAATCTTTTTTTAATTACCGAAATAGTACAACGAATAGTGTACCTTTAAACCTTTTTAAGTATCAAATGACTATACAAAAATTGAAATGTTTTATAACTCTGTTTTAACTTATAAAACAGATATAAGCTTAATATGGTAGAGAATATAACATATATGAACATATTTATATCTGCAATAAATTTTCAATTACAATTCTAAATATTTTTTATCATTCGTTTATTTATTATTTTTTGCAAAATTCGTTCTGCTATTCCCTGCATCTAAATGGGTTGATCACAAAAGGACATTTAGTTTAAGATATTTACTGAAATCTTAAAAGACGTAGATCAACATCAAAACCAACAGCAACAAATTGTAATATAAATAAACAAGTAATACGCCTTGCTTTGACTGCGTAACAGTAGGAATCTGATTCTGTATGATCAGAGTTGATTGGTTATTCGAGCCAGACTTTAGCTAATACGATGGTTCAGCGAGCTGTGCGAAGTAAAGTGGGTATTCTTTTTTTTTACTTTGACCTACTTTGATATAAAATGCTTAGATTTCAGTTCCCAAACAATACCATTTCAATGTTCAATATTTTTCCTCCTTTTAATCAGAAAAGCATTTGATATTTTAATTGTAAGCTTATACCGTTTTTCAAGAATCTATTAAGACTCTGGCTGTAATGTTTGATTAAAACGACGGTTTAACTTATATCCTTTTGGGTCAGAACTGTTAGGATTTTTAAGACTTGTATGAGGTGAACTACATTAATAAATTATATCTTTTATACGCAAATCACATTAGGAGTTTATACATCTTAACTAAAATAAAATTCAACTCCGCCTACTTTATTTTGTTAAATATTTTAGCATTGGTCTTTCTAGAAAACTGTTCATAGCGATAAATAAAAGTACTATTGAAATAGCAATGAACCACGTATAAGTGTGGACCAGGAGTGAAGTGGATTTAGAGGCCACATGGAAGTAACAGACAGATGGAGATCAAAGAGGCTGGGAAAGATGTAGGGAAATGCCGCGGTGGGATCAAACCGCTGTCGGCAGCTTACAAGCGACCTCTGTAGAAGCAAAGCAACACAAGCCCAGTAAGGTTAAACTAAAACACGGTTCTGGTAATACTGTTATTTGAGTAAAATTAAAACAATATTGAGTAATGAAATCATCACTGTTTTACCTATCTTTTTTAAAAGTTATTAAAAACCTGAAATTTTTGAAATCTCGTCATATGGTCTTACTTTCATAATTTTTTTGGATACTCGAAAAAAGTGCTATGGTACAAGTTTTACATTAAATAAAAAAATGATCGATAGAATCCTACTCAAATTTTTATTAATAAGTAAAGAGTATAGCATTAAAAGAATAATATGGAATGTGTAACGTTTTACCAATCCTTATAAGTAAAACGATAATAAAACTGTAAAGTTTTGGCAATTTGCGTACTTTTTCAAACAATTAATTGTTTTATTATATTACATTACATTTTGTCTTTGTATCGCTTAAATCATTGGTGTAATCATTTGGGCTAATACTTTATGCAGCAAATTCAACTGAAATGGGCAGTATTATTCATTTAAAAATTGTGCCAGTGGACGGTCACAATATTTAATAGTAAATAGTAGCCTATATAACGGCTGAAATTATAATACTCATAAAATTACACAAACAATATTGAAGAATCTTAAAAGCTCAGTTAAAAGACAACTTCATGATCTGAGCAACTGCAAAACTTTTAATAGAATTTGTAATTGCCCTGAAAAGTTTTGGTGTTTTCTGTATTGTGGCTATTGAGTTAATTAAAACTCGGGCAGTATCATAAAAGAGGCACACAAAGAAAATGTATCGTAACAGCACTTCCACATCATTTAATACAAATAGCCTCAAGATAACTGAACCATATTAAAAATTTTATCAGTAAAAATTGATTGAAATAGGCTACAAGTCTAATATTATGGGACACACAAAGGTAATTACTTCGTTGAAATTACTACTTAAGTTACAAAAAGTAGTATTTTCAATTGAAAAAATAATTTAATAAGTAATATGAAACATAGTTTGTAAAGAGCCAAACTATGAAAAGCGTACTAATATTCCATTAGTAATTGCATTCTCTTGAAGATCGTCCATTATATACCCTCTGATGTACTTTTCTACAAACTCAATTAAAGGATTAATAGTCGAAATACTAAACAATAATATCAGACCGTTTAGTCTAGACAGTGATTAGGATATTCCCGTTACCTCATATCATTAAATCCGAGTCATAAATAAAAACACATAAATTAAATTGGATTACATTATGATAAGAGAAATGACCCATTCAAATTCCAATCAGTCAGTTGTTTTACTGATTTGAATCCTCGACTGTAATACGTGATTAATTTATTAAGAGCATCAAACCAAATAACAGGAATGTAATTGGCAATTACCATTAAAACCAATCACCATTGGTGCGGTAACGTAACGAGTAGAGTTTTGAAGACCATTTCACCTTATGCAATCAAACACTTTACAATTGAAATTACTAATTGTGTTATCTTTTGGAATAAATAACCTTTTATTAATTATACTTTCAAAATATACACGTTAGAGTGTGGTAGTTAGAAAGTCCCACATAATGATGATAGGAAAAATATTCGCAGGACACAATTTATTAAAACTTGTAAATTGGTATTGTAATTTTGTTTGAAAATCTTATGATGCAGATAGATGCAAATATAACATGTGTTACACAGGTTTGCTCCTAGAGGGAACGAAAGAAGGAAGTGTGTAAGGAAGTCACAGCACATAAAACATCCTCCGAGTAGAAGCTATTGTGGTGTAGGTCTCGTATAATCTCGATTCCTAGGCGGGTTAAATGTTCTAGAGCTGATTACGTCAACAGAGTATTTTAAAGTATTATGTTTCTTTTTCACTAACTCTGTTATATTGTAAAAAGTAAGTCTGTTATAACATATACCACAGATACAAAATAAAGCCATCTCAGAACGATATACTCATATTGTTTAAAGTCATTATGCCATTCTTTGGTCATAAATTTCACTTTGATGAGATATAAGTCAAATATTTTCTATAGTTGATCTTTCAATCGTATTTGTCTTTGGCATAGAAAATATTTTACTATTGTATGTAATATATCAATGTAAATATTACAATATTGATATTAATTAATTGCGAAAATATTAAAATAATAACAATATTAATAGTCTATGAACAAAATAATATCAATTACATTATTTATAGCGGTAAAATCTATAAGTGGTTATTAAATACATTGTGAGATTGTTTAATACAATGTTTCGGTGTGCAAACAATCACTAGTTTAATTGGGACATAATTATTCCCTTCAGTCTTACGATTATGTTTTAACAATTTACTTTCACTAAAGCTCTTTATAACTGGTTTAAAATACGATATTGCAGTTTCTACAAATAATGAACAACATACATTTCTGAAGTATTTTCTCTGATGATCTTCAAGAGTAACAGCTATTATTAATACCAGCCTGTAGTGTGGGGCTCCCCTAAAAAACGGGTTTACCAACTAAAAAAAAACCTCCTCTACTCCTCAGATTCTAAACTGGAATTGTTTATCACATTAAGTCAGGCTAGGCCTAAATGTGGGTTACACCCGTGGGGCTTGCTTCTTATCCAACCCGCTCGATCAAGGGATATGGGCCACTTCGCGGTCCAGATCGATTTTCTTTTCAAGGAGGATTCCCCCTACTGTGATAAGCAATCCCAGTTGCCCTCATCCTCCAAAATCTTTTGGCAGACCAAGTCCACCGAAAATGCACCAAATATTTGTGTGGCCTCCAGACGGGGCCCTTCCCAACGGGGACAGCGGAAGAATGTGTGTTCCGCATCGTCGGGAACACCCGGGCAATAAATGCAGTCCGGTGAACCGGTCTTTCCCATCCGGTTCAGGTACGACGAAAATAGCCGCGACCTGTCAAGAATTGGGTCAGGTAGTAGTCCACCTCCCCATTCCGCCGTCCATGGTTGGACCTGCTTGATAATTCGCGCAGTCCATCGTCCTCGGGTGTCGTGCTCCCAGCTGTGTTGCAACTGCTGGAAGGTTCGGGAGCGCTCTTCTGTTCTTGCCGTGTCCTTGCCGATCTCGCCTTGTCTCTGATAAATTGAATTCCTCTCTCCTGCCAAGAGCTTGACAGGGGTGACTCCGGCGACCACCAGGACGGCAGAATCGGACACTGTCCGGTAGGCGGAACACACCCGGAGCGCAGCTTGACGCTGAACCCGGGAGAGTCACAACCTGTATAACTCTTTATCGAGAGCGTCTGCTTACACCTCTGCTCCATATGTCAAGTGTGGCAGCAATAACCACCATAGGGATGTTTAATGTACTACATTGGCAAGCATGTCATGATATACCTGAAAACATTATTAACCTGCTACACAATGTTCGTGTGCAAATATATCGGTAGTTTTATATTTATGTATATTTTTTACCAGGCAATAGGCCACCAAAGCTTGTCGTAGCACATAAAAGACAGGACCTTTTCCTTACAATTCGTGCTCGGCTTTCAACGCATGTTGTCACTTTTATTCTTAATTGTTATTACATTTGTAATCCAAGATAAATATACAGTATGTTTGAAATTTATTGAATAAATCACGATGTATCGTTGTTATTATGTTTTACACAGTAAAACTATCAATACATTTTTGCCTTGTTTGATTTTATAGATTTGTTACTTCATTGAATAGAGATTTAATAAATAAAGGCTAAGGAACTTGTTTATATAATTAATGCTACTACACATAAGACCATTACATTGATGTGCTCCAGTGTATGCTTAACTCCATCCATAAATTGATTTTGCCTGGCAAAATACTGCATATTAAACATGGTGATGTCTAATGTCAGAGCAAAAGGCTCTTGTCTCGGGTTAGATTTCCTACGGTTTCCAGAGCCAAATTGTGTAATGGCTGGAAGCTTATCTGTGAGTCAATATTCTTTCAGTAACCATCCAATGACTCGTGAATCATAACCTCGACCTGACTGGGGCGTTGGCGATAAAACACTTCCTACACCTCACCGTCCGGCCAGCCCGATTTGTGCGGTCTTAAAAACTCCAAATGACAACAAATGCAGGAAAAATTAATTTTTAGAATTGGATTTCATTTATTATGAAAAAATAAATAATATTATTTGTACCTCTTGCGAATGCATTATCTTTTTAACATTCCCTCTTGACACAACCTCAGGTCTAAATTCATTACATATACTGTAGTCATTAAACATATTATATTTTACATTATTATTCTTTACATAACTTTTAAGCAATTTTTAAAAAAATATCACATGATAAAATTATTTTTCCTACCACTGTATGGAAATAATAGCATTGCCACACTGTAACCCCTATGCAAAACAGTTCATTTTCGGTTTCCGTTGCTTTCCCTCTTTAGAGCGGCAATGATTCTTTACCACACGCTAGATCAAACAGCAATTTTAAATCAGCTGTTATTACAAACCATGCTACAGCTGTTATTCATTGTTGACGTTTCGTAATTGCTTCTTTTTTAGTTTGAAGTTATGTTTGATAGTTAACATTATGTTCCAACAGAAACAAATCAAAAATAAACGGTATCAGTTAACTGACACATACTTTCTCCCAACAATATAAAAAAGGTGTTAAAAGCTCCAAACATTAATGTCTTGATGACTCAGTCGGATAGCTACCAACTGAGGAACGCTCGTTTGACCCTACGCGCGTCTGTGACTTTTAACAACGTACTGCGTTTACCGCTAAAAGAGAAATTGAATTTTCTCCGCAACCACTTGACGTAGAGCAATAATTTAAAATACTGGATTATTTAGTTTTTGAGCTTGATTTAATGGTGATAAGTAAAATTTATTTCAAGACAACAGCTATTTTGAAAATTCAAAAAATTGATTTTTTAAACACTTTTTACTCCATAACTTTTGAACGCGCATTTTCTCGGAGATGCGGGTGGTGTCATTTTATTCAACATTTTAAGCTTAATAAACCACAAAATTTTAATCAAAATCGTTAGAGCCGTTTTGAGAAATTTTGATTTTTGACGATTTTTGAGGTTTTTGGGGGTAAACTACCCTTAAAAATCAAAAATTTAAAAAAATGAAAAAAAAGCCTGGAATTATTGTGGGTTTGGACCTAAGTACCAAATTTCACCAAAATCGGACCATTGGGGCATTCTCTAGCTCTGTATACATCCAGACACACACACACACACACACACACACACCCACACACACACACACACACACACACACACACACACACACACACACACACACACACACACACACACACACACACACACACACACACACACACACACACACACACAGACATCACTCCGAAAACCACTTTTTTGGACTCAGGGGGAACTAAAATGGATAAATCCACCACAACTCAAATTCAAAAATTTTGACGAAAACAATACTTTCTCCATATACTATGGTATAGGGGGAGAAAGTAATAATCTAAATGACATTTTGTATACAATAAAACATGTAATATGTAACAATTATGTTGGCAGGAAAAATCTTGTGTGTATTACGAGCGGAAATAGTCATTGCCGCTCTCGAATTGTTTGGCTGCATTCAGCTGACGCTTCGTGCAGCCATCTACAATTCTCGAGTGGCAATGGACGTACTTTGCGCTCTTATTACACAAATAGCTATAAACAAGTACAATTAAATTTTTTATTGAACCTTGATTTATCTATATGCAAATATGGAGTTTTCCAAACTTCACATGTACTTTAAATATATTTTGTACTATTCACGGTAGTTGTTTTTACCTTATAATAAGTCTTATTTTAGCATCCTTATACCTTTGTTATTCAAATAAATACGAATATAAATACTATAATTTTATTTTCAATTCAGTATTTACTGATATATAACTTAACAGATGATCATTTAAATAAATAAATAGGTTTAACATCAATATAAATGGTTCAAAATAATCCGACGAAGTAAACTCACATTGTAATTGTTTTGAAAGCGTTGTTATTATAGTAATTATTATTATTATTAAGTAAAGAGTAAATATTATGATTCCAGACTCAATAAAATTCTATATTCATTTGCGTATACAATTGTTTATTCTTAGAAATTATATGTGAGTACAATTCACCTTGGAGAAAACAATAATTGAATTATACAATCTTATTCTTAAGTAATAAATGTTTTTCATACTCTCAATTTTATAAATTTTCATGAAAAATCACAAAACAAATAATTATTATATAAGTGAAAACAACCCTTATCAAAATTTTTAACTTTTTTCTAAGGAGTTGGGAGCTAGATTGCCAATTTGAAACCATTAAGCGTGAAAAATAACCTTCCACACGACATTCCATAGAACTCTGGTGGCGCTCCCCGTTCTAACCGTTCCCCACCATCTAAAAACTAATTGGTACACACTATTAAAAGTATTAATCATTTACTTTACATTTCAATTGTGTATACCATATTAAATAAAACTATTAACGTTATCAAAATATAGGCCAAGCTTATGCATTATTTGCTACTTCACACATTAAATATGAATTTGAATTATAAAGTACTAAGCATATATATCCAGACTTAAAACATATCATCTATGGTAAATATTTACCGATTTGAGTTATATTGTGTTATTATTTGAGTTATCATTTATATTGTGTTCACTATAAAGTAGCTTGGATATTGAATGAAATCTTTGGAAGTCTATACAAAATTAACTTTGCCTTTTCTATAACTCATGTTTTTAATCTTATATAATAAAAGAGTGCATTTAAGGGTCTAGAGAGAAAACTACTGAACGGATCGAGGTCGTTTTGGTGTCTATGGATTTCTTTTCGTCCCTATATGATAGGAAAAATATGGAATCCCTTGGAAAATGCTTTATAACTTCGTAAAATGAAAATTAGACCTTATTTAGACCAATCTAAGACGTCAATTTGTCGATTTGTTTACTGCTCCAGGTGATCCAAATCTTGCAATCAAATTTTATACCACTGCTGATTTATTTACAAGGTAGTTTTTGTAAACAAAACAGAGCACTTTTATAATGACAGATAACAAATGAAACAAGACACTAAGGTTGCAGTTATTTTAAAGCAGTAAAATAAATTTTTAACAGCTGGTGCTTGGACAAAATTTTGGTTGATATACTATAAAGAAAGTTTACCCATTATAACCTAAATGATTGAATTCATGTATTTATTTAAACTTAATTATAAGTTATATTAATATTTACACATATGTTTTTATATCTTAACCGTCTACTAAAGAGGTATATATTTTGAAAAATAAACAAAAACTTTAGGTTTATCTGTTGATTGTAAATACTCACCATGGTATTTAATACTTTTAATTTTGTTATATAACTACGTAATTTAGATCTTAAAATTGTAATTTAGGCTTATGCTTCTACATGTTTAACAATTAGTTTTTCTCAATGATGTAAAAAAATGAAGTACAAAAATGTAAAGATGCAGAACTATGAAAAATGAATAAATAAGTAATGAAATATACAAGAAGGTCTCAAAGAAATATCATGAATAAAAAAGGATATGGAATAAAGTGCAAACAAAAGACAAAGAAAAAACATTTTAAATAGTGTCTTAATGACTAAAAAAAACCTACTATATGATTGATAGACTTAGAGGACAATGCACGTCCAGTAGCACTTAGTACTTCTACTAGCAGGATGTACTTCTAGCATTACATGATAAACTCAAGTCAGAACTTGAAAGCAGGGTTCAATTAGATTTCATAAGTCCTGTGGAAGAGCTCAGCTCTCATGTCTGATGCTCAGCGGTGGTGGTGGTACCAATACCTAATGGGGACGTTAGACTCCCCATTAGGTATTAGCGTGGATCTACAAACTTCATGTAAGGAGGCAAAAGTAATTATTGCCAGAGATTGAAGAAACACTTGGTCGGATTAATAAATCTGGGTGTTTAGCAAATTAATACAAAATCCAGACTCTGGGAAATTAAATTGGACCCTGAGGCAGCGAAATTAACTATACCAATAAATGGTAAAACAACTGGAATGTAATAAGTTGAAAGACGGCTGAAAAAATTATTATCTTGGTTTTTTTCAATACATAAGTCCAATAGGCCTGATATATCTTAAAATCATTTGATAGTAAACTATTTATTATCTTATAAACCATTATTTTGTTATATAACTATATATTATTCACATTGCTAAAGAAATGGAAAAATTTAAGTATGTCGTCAGGAGTAAATTGTGTATAGATTGACAGGAATTCAGCTATGTATCATGTTAAGAATTATGTTTAATAAATTTTGTGACCCTTCAGATTTGTAAATCATCATACGGTATGCATGAATAATCATCATAAAAATTACCCGTCATTTTTGACGGGCTGTTTGCTAGTTTTAAAAATATTATTGAGATTAATTGTAGTTTGAAATTTATTCAACTTTTGACGATTGAAAAGGGTAAGTTTTTAAATTAAATAAACCATTTAAAATCATAGTTATTGACTACATCCGATGATATATTTGGATTTTGAATTCATAATATAGTAAAAAGTTTCTTTAACTTTATACCGCTTGAATTAAAAATTATTATTTTTTTCAAAATATACTTGTATTGTTAATCATTATGCTAGTTATATGTGTATTGGTCGGCATAGATGAATGTATGTTAGTTTATTTGTATTAAACAACTCTTACAAGGTATAACTTATTGGGATGTTGTGTAAGGATAACTCATGATTGTAGTACAGAAAGGAAGCCTCTTTTTCTTGGATCCAATATCAACCAAAGGGTTCAATATCAGTGACCAGGTCACTTTACTACCGGACTACCTTCCTGCGCTTTTTGTTCTTTTATATTTATGTTTTTCTTAAAAAGAAATTTTCGTCTTTTTGGGTTTTTTTCTTTTGGCTGCTTCTTAACTATATACTTTATAGGATTTTAGTCCAGAATGATGAAAACTATTTAATTTGAATCAAAATATGTATACATATAAGTACATATACACAACAAAATATTATATTACTAACTTAAGATTTTCAGTACTTAAATTTGTTTATTCATTTTCCTCAAAATATAAATAACACATTAGATTAAATATTTATATACCAGTAAATAAACTTTCTTTACAATAGTAGATTGTTCATCAATACTTACAAATTCTATATAATACATACAAACTTATAGACATTGATTGTATCAGTAATATATTAAATTACTTATTTTTGCTAATAAAATTG
>JAQYXR010001321.1:0-35578 GCA_030545055.2 Neoaliturus tenellus | reverse complement strand
ATACCCACTATGTGAGGTCCCTGTCTCAAATGAAGCATGTTGATTCACACCAACTAGACATTCTGCATGTTGTACTAAGGTTAATGATTTGTTGCCAACCCACCATATTGTTTTGTTGTTCCATATTTATAGTATTTATAGTAGTGTATTGTAGTATTATATTTATATTCATTATTGTAAATTTGCGTATGCCGTTTGTAAGTATAAATAAATAAATAAATAGTGATTTAAAGGTAAGCAAAGGTTAACATGTATATGCAATGTCACAAGCCTGATTTTAAATAAATTTTCGAAACGAAAATGACAAGTGATCAAACTATTGATTGGTATCATGTGATTAAAATTTGAATTTCGATATCTCCCACCATATTTGACCTTAAGAGACAGTATTTATGTATGAAATACGGATCTCAATGTTTAAATTTATCAATTGTTCCAAGGCAGGAAAGAATAAATTCTAAACACCAAGAAGGCAATACAAGCATATTTATTTTAAAGCCCATAGAAATTCTACAATAAGTAAAATTTAAGTAGATATTTGCGATTTAAACATACAATAATCAGCACTTTGTTATCAATAACAAACGCAAGTACAAACAAACTTCAATATCAATAACAAACTTCAAGTATCAATAACAAACTTTAAGTACAGAGGTCTGAAATAAACTCTTTTTTCAAACATCGTTTGAAAAAGACACATAATTTGGATTGCCTTATCTATTTAGGCTTGTGTCGACAGTTTTTGTAGGTTCTCTTTGCGAACAAAGTTTACCGACTCAATGTGGATTTATACTTTAGCTTTTTTACTACACTTGATGGGTTTTTCTCATTTCAGTGTTATTTACTCGTAAATTATAAACTATTATTGTATACTATTTACAAGGCCCAATCTAAAGAGTTATTATTTTTATTCATTATTTATTTTTATAATTTAAGATTTGCTGATATCTTTTGTCAACAACGTTTTTTTTTTAACTGTCAAGTACATGAACACTGCAAAACTGTACAGCTAACATTGAATTTCGCTTAAATTACCTATTTGTAATTACAATACTCAAAATTAAACTATAAATGTAGAATTGGGCTTTATTAATTCCTTAGCCTATTCAAACACAGGAAAAATAAATATAAATTCTTAACAAATAAATTGAAAGCCATTAAAATATGTCTGAAAATCGAGGTCTTTTAAATAGATTGATTAATAAAGTATGTGTACATTATTTAAGCCAGGTACTAGCAGGTGTGTTTGTTCCCTCCACCTCATCCCCGTTCAGCCACTTAATTAGATTCGTCACCATCATTGCCCGCCTCTGATCCACCTGGGATCTGCTCATGTCATTAGACTGACGTTCAGGTTTAGCTTGCACATAAAACAAAATTTAAATACACCAGTTATTATCAAAAATACGAATAAAAATAAATCTTATAAAATATAAGAGAATGTTCATCGTCGTTTAGTCTTTGTTTTAGGATTTAATAATATGACAAACTTCAAGTAGGTATTAAAAAACACAATGAGTCATGTAAACTAAACCAATAGGTCTTTTAATACAATAAATAATTACTAATCAATAATAAAATAAATCTAAATGTATATTATTTATTAAGTAAATGCCATAAGTGAAAAAGTTAAATACCCCCCGTCGCAGCAGACCTGCGTACTCAGCGAATTTCCAAATTAGTAATATTAATTTTGACCACATAAAACTGTGAACCAAATAAAATCACATGCTCATAAATAGGGGGAAAATGTCTATTCTCCTTATGATAAATATAGGGAGATTATGCAGGTATGCTGCCATGGGGAACACTAAAATTATTTTTTATCATTAAAAAATTGATTTCGACCATAATATGAAGCCATTTACTAAGTTTCATCAATATCTGTCCATTGCTAAAGAAGTTTGCCTATTCTCCATATGATTAACATGGGAAAAGAGTATACAGGTTTGCTGCCATGATAAACACAAAAACCTAGATTTTTTACCATAAATGGATGAATCTCAACCAAATGAAGCTGAATTCCAAGTTTCATTGAAAAATATTGGTTAATGAGTGGAATATTAACACATCAAAACTCTCCGTAAGATTAACATTGGAGAACAAAAATACAATGTACTGTCTTTAGACTTTTTAATATCTCGGTAACCAATGGAGATAGGACAAAGCTTCAAAATACTAAATTGTGTGATTTTGAGCTAAATTCAATGGTTAAAATAAAAATTTAAAATTTTCAAAATTTACATATGAAAAATTCAAAAAAACCCATTTTTGGGGTATAAAACCCCCCAAAACTACCCCTTCCGGTAGATCGATATGTCTGGTTTACGAACTCATCCGAATAAACGTAGGATCACACCTCTCTACCAAATTTGGTGTTGATCGGACCATTTTTACGAGAGTTATAGTGTCTAGGGACACATACATATATACACACACATGTATATATATATATATATATATATATATATATATATATATATATATATATATATATATATATATATATATATAACACCAAATTATATATATAATTTTGAATAACTATTATTTTTGGTCTCTGGGCACCTAAAAGTGAAAAAGTAACATGGTCCCGGGCTTAGGTCTTACCATGAGACCTACGGTAATAGGTTATTCCCTACGGGAAATTCGCTAAAAAAATTATTTGAGTGTGAAAAATTTCATCCAACGACTCTAGTGTAGTAAAATTAAGCCAAAATATGGCTGGAAAATGAAAAAAATTTTGGGCAATGAATTTTTGCTGGAATGTGTTCTATGCCATTACCTGACCTCACTCAGACAAGTCCCCTGATATCCCCAGTGGGCAACATGCCTAAAAATGATGGGATGGCCCACGTGGAGTCAGAAATAAATCTTTCGTTGACCGATGGGTTTACATCAAACTAAAGCTCTTAAGTAGTAGAATTCAATGCCGCAAACCCCATCTCAAAAGGTTGCATGAGTCGAAAACGGCAGCCTGTCAAACTTTGAATAAAAATCAAATTTTAATCGAAACGATTAAAAATGTAATCATTTTTAAACACTTGACCTTTCATGGTAGGGTTTGTGGCAAAAGTTTGCTTTAACAATTACCTTTGAAAATGCTGATAGCTTGTCATGTGCCTATCATATTACCCTTGAACCAACCTCTACATGCTGAACGTCCCAAAGAGGAAGTTTGAAAAAAATGTCTTAGTCCTCAGCCATGTCATACATAATTTTAAAGGTCTTAGTAAGGAGAGTACATAGCCGAAAACCAGCCGACCTCAAAAGGTCAAATATGTCGGAAGTTATTGCATTTCAAAATTTTGATAATATTATTTTATTCTAAATTTTGAACTAATGCCTTTTTTCTACCAACAAAAAAGGTAGGTTAGGTATATGAAGGTCGGGTTTACGGCATTGTATTCTACATTTTAAGACCTTTAATTTGATATATATATATATATATATATATATATATATATATATATAAACAGTCTGGAATATATTTCAATTTAGTACGCTTAATATCAAATTTTAATGTAACTCCTTATGGGCCAACCCCTCATTTCTAAGCGTGATCCCCACATGTGATTTCTGGGGAATTTTTTGGAGGAAGGTCAGGGCATGCCATAGAACACATTTCAAAAGAAATTGGCTTTCCAAAAATTATTTCATTTTTCCCGACTAATTTTACTACACTACTCCCCTTCTAGTGTTGAAGTTCATGTGTTATGTTGACTGATGGGCAATATAAAATCAAATGCCTTTGCCTATACATGTTTTAAAGATTAAGATATTTAGCTACTATATAAGAATTTGGCACCCATGGCTGATAATTCAAAGGCAAGCGAGCAAAACAGATGATCACAACCTCTTATGAGAAGTGTGAGTGTCAAAGATAGTGATCCACAGTTCCTGCATAGTGACACAAGATAAGTACATCTAGTAGTGAAAAAAATACTACAGCAGGGAATTACTTCAAAACGTTCTGTACCCATAAATGTTTTTTATATTTTCTTTTCCAATACTACTTTATAAATCAAATATTTTACGCATCCAGTTTGAATTGGAAATGTTAAGCTTTGCTTTGTTTTCCTTTGGTTTGGAGGGACCGTGAATCCTATCATTCTGTTCCTTTTGGCCTTATAATATTTGAAACCGTTTGCTAGCTGTGGGATAACCGACTACTCTCACTAAACGGTTTTTCGCCCAGTGGTTTTAGGGTTCACCAAGTTGTTTTAGCCTGAATGATTCACCTGAACCAGAACCAGTCGGAAGAGCTCGATGCGTATTTCTAGTGTAGGTTGAGAATTACCAGTTGCTTTAGCCTGTAAGACTAATGTGAACTAGAACTAGGTAAAAGACCCTGGTGCTTTCGTTCAGTTTATTACGTGTATTTGCACAGGGGTTTTTGGTTATACAAGTAACCCCCTATTTTTTCCATGATAAAAACTTTAACCCCCTATTTTTTTCATGATAAAAACTTTTATGTATCATAGACTAAATATATCAAAAGGATAGGCCCTTGTATAAACGGTGCAGATGAATCAGAATCACCGATCGGTTCAGGTTTAAACCGCAGTTAATCAGTTTCCTCAAATGAATAAATTATTATCATTGTGTAATAGGGTTAAGCAATATACTAAATGCCAATTTTTGTAAACAATTTTATTCAAACCAAATATAATTATCTTATGACATAATAAAGGGAGAAAGTATGTGTCAGTACAATAACGCCAAAGACGTTCTAGTTTTCAGGCTGTTCAGGAGATTCACCCAACCGACAAAAAGAAAAAGAACTGGGTGAATCGGTTGTTGAGCAGGAATCAGGTGGATCAGGGTTCCACTTGGGATAATCCCATAACTTGAAGAATTTTATTTTGTGAAAATTTCTGAAAAGTAATTAATAACTTATTTAAATAAAAGTAAACTAATATTTTAAATAATATACAATGTTAATCTATAATTTATTTTAGTTATAAAATCAGTTAAATAAATTGCAAAAAAATATTTTTTTCAACTTTTGCTATATGAAATTGTTGTTGTGAAATACCAATACGCTTTCAAAAATATAAACCGTTTGAACTTAAGCTATGTGTAGAGCATTTTTAAAGTGTTACTTATATTAAATGAAATATATCAAAACAAATCTTAGATCCCTTTATAAAACGGAGTTGCCCTTCAAAGTAAACAAGGCCTATGCAACAATATTGCAGGTTATAAAGAAGATATGTTTTCTCAAGAGGGTATAACTTGACTTAAGCACGACATCAACTCCAAAGAAACAGAGCGATAAAATTTTACGATCCAACTACAGCCTATGTAAAGAATAAAAACATGTCACGTGCATATGTATTTTGTTCTCTTTGTAGTAATGTTCGTCCTTCATGTTAACTTTCCAATTATTTTTGCAGCAATAGAACAAAATAACATAAAATGCTTGTTTGTTTAGACTATCATGTTTTTTACCCTAACCCAAACCATAAACAATTTTACAACTGTCTTTTAAATTATTCAAAACATTATATATGGGAATACCATTCCAGTGTGTACTTATCTTTTTATTATGGCATTGCCTCTTCAAAACTCTGCATTTATGGGGCTATGTTAGAATTCCCTCTTTAAAACCAAATGCATCTAGGTTTTTTTTTCATAAAAAAGCTCGTTTTCGTCCACATGTTTCATTCTTTATTATACTTAGTGAAATTAAAGTGTGTGTTTCACAAAATATTAATTTGTAATCTAAAAGTTACAACATAGAACTTCGAATTAATTGACTTTTACAGTTCATTAATCTGTGAATAATTTTCGTAACGGCCTATTTTACTTTCGTATAACCCCAAAACTAGTAATAATTACAACTTTGTGTTTCTACAACAGTTTTTATTTAGCTTATTTAGCTTATTTTTATAGTTGAAGTTTATTTTTTTGTTTTTATAGTTGAGTCTGAGTTGGACTGATGGTTATCATTAGTTGTGGTGATCTCTCAACTTACACCCTGATTATCTGACCTGGCCACACCTGAGACTGGCATTGTCGCCTCCTGGTTGGAAATAAGCAATAATAATCATAATAATAATCATAATAAAAATGAAGATAGTTTTAAATAAAATTTATATACACACATCTAATAAAAGATGTCGACGTTTTATCTGTATATGACACAAAGTGTTGAGTGGTGATGCATATCTGTACATAGTTAACCTGTAAAAATTAATTAAACCAAACTAAAGCAATGTAAGCTTATAGTCACGCCATATTGCATGAAGCACCGCTGGCTTGCAGTCGGCTTTAATAACGGCAGTTGCATTTTACAGCCCTGGGCTGCTCACATTACAACACGCAGGGATCTGGGATGGCTCATGTTGTTAAATTTATATGATTCCATTGAAGAATATTAACATAAATTATAACAATTAAAAGTCGGAAGATTTAAAGTGTTGGAAGTTGGGTAAACTAGTTTGGTACGATTGCAAATACCAATCCATATCATGTATATTGCAATATCACCCCAACTTTTCTCCTAATTTAATCGTACAAAGTTGTCTCTAATGTTGTAAACATTTCAGTTAAATTGTTTTTCTTTGTAATAATGTTTATTTTTCAATATGTAATAATCGTACAATAAAACAATACAGTATGTGTTCAAAAAATATATATTTAACTATTAATTAATTTTTAAAGTGATATACGGTCTATAATTATATTACACTTGATTTAAATTATAACATTTATATTTTTTTGTATTTCCCAGAAGTAAGAGTATTTTTTTATAATTTTAAAACACAATTATTGTTACACAACACACAATTATTATACACACAAAACACAATTATTATACAGTTTAGTTAACTTAATATTTGGAGTGATTTTGATGGTTAATATGTATAAAAGTAAATACGCTAATTACTAAATAAAATTACAAGCGCTTTTAAAATATAAAGCAGTATTTATCTTACAGTGTGTGATAAACATAAACCTAGTAGAGAAACCTCAACATGATTGGCCGTCAGCATCAGGTGCGGTCTGCTGCAGGCAATCAGTTTGTAGCTGATGTCAGGCGTCATTTATAGTCTGACGAGCCTCGTTAGGTGATGATAAACATAAACCTAGTAGAGAAACCTCAACATGATTGGCCGTCAGCATCAGGTGCGGTCTGCTGCAGGCAATCAGGTTGTAGCTGATGTCAGGCGTCATTTATACTCTGACGAGCCTCGTTAGGTGATGATAAACATAAACCTAGTAGAGAAACCTCAACATGATTGGCCGTCAGCATCAGGTGCGGTCTGCTGCAGGCAATCAGGTTGTAGCTGATGTCAGGCGTCATTTATACTCTGACGAGCTTCGTTAGGTGATGATAAACATAAACCTAGTAGAGAAACCTCAACATGATTGGCCGTCAGCATCAGGTGCGGTCTGCTGCAGGCAATCAGGTTGTATCTGATGTCAGGCGTCATTTATAGTCTGACGAGCCTCGTTAGGTGATGATAAACATAAACCTAGTAGAGAAACCTCAACATGATTGGCCGTCAGCATCAGGTGCGGTCTGCTGCAGGCAATCAGGTTGTAGCTGATGTCAGGCGTCATTTATACTCTGACGAGCCTCGTTAGGTGATGATAAACATAAACCTAGTAGAGAAACCTCAACATGATTGGCCATCAGCATCAGGTGCGGTCTGCTGCAGGCAATCAGGTTGTAGTTGATGTCAGGCGTCATTTATACTCTGACGAGCCTCGTTACTTGATGATAAACATAAACCTAGTAGAGAAACCTCAACATGATTGGCCGTCAGCATCAGGTGCGGTCTGCTGCAGGCAATCAGGTTGTAGCTGATGTCAGGCGTCATTTATACTCTGACGAGCCTCGTTAGGTGATGATAAACATAAACCTAGTAGAGAAACCTCAACATGATTGGCCGTCAGCATCAGGTGTGGTCTGCTGCAGGCAATCAGGTTGTAGTTGATGTCAGGCGTCATTTATACTCTGACGAGCCTCGTTAGGTGATGATAAACATAAACCTAGTAGAGAAACCTCAACATGATTGGCCGTCAGCATCAGGTGCGGTCTGCTGCAGGCAATCAGGTTGTAGTTGATGTCAGGCGTCATTTATACTCTGACGAGCCTCGTTAGGTGATGATAAACATAAACCTAGTAGAGAAACCTCAACATGATTGGCCGTCAGCATCAGGTGTGGTCTGCTGCAGGCAATCAGGTTGTAGTTGATGTCAGGCGTCATTTATACTCTGACGAGCCTCGTTAGGTGATGATAAACATAAACCTAGTAGAGAAACCTCAACATGATTGGCCGTCAGCATCAGGTGTGGTCTGCTGCAGGCAATCAGGTTGTAGTTGATGTCAGGCGTCATTTATACTCTGACGAGCCTCGTTAGGTGATGATAAACATAAACCTAGTAGAGAAACCTCAACATGATTGGCCGTCAGCATCAGGTGTGGTCTGCTGCAGGCAATCAGGTTGTAGTTGATGTCAGGCGTCATTTATACTCTGACGAGCCTCGTTAGGTGATGATAAACATAAACCTAGTAGAGAAACCTCAACATGATTGGCCGTCAGCATCAGGTGCGGTCTGCTGCAGGCAATCAGGTTGTAGCTGATGTCAGGCGTCATTTATACTCTGACGAGCCTCGTTAGGTGATGATAAACATAAACCTAGTAGAGAAACCTCAACATGATTGGCCGTCAGCATCGGGTGCGGTCTGCTGCAGGCAATCAGGTTGTAGTTGATGTCAGGCGTCATTTATACTCTGACGAGCCTCGTTAGGTGATGATAAACATAAACCTAGTAGAGAAACCTCAACATGATTGGCCGTCAGCATCAGGTGCGGTCTGCTGCAGGCAATCAGGTTGTATCTGATGTCAGGCGTCATTTATAGTCTGACGAGCCTCGTTAGGTGATGATAAACATAAACCTAGTAGAGAAACCTCAACATGATTGGCCGTCAGCATCAGGTGCGGTCTGCTGCAGGCAATCAGGTTGTAGCTGATGTCAGGCGTCATTTATACTCTGACGAGCCTCGTTAGGTGATGATAAACATAAACCTAGTAGAGAAACCTCAACATGATTGGCCGTCAGCATCAGGTGCGGTCTGCTGCAGGCAATCAGGTTGTAGCTGATGTCAGGCGTCATTTATACTCTGACGAGCCTCGTTAGGTGATGATAAACATAAACCTAGTAGAGAAACCTCAACATGATTGGCCGTCAGCATCAGGTGCGGTCTGCTGCAGGCAATCAGGTTTTAGCTGATGTCACGCGTCATTTATACTCTGACGAGCCTCGTTAGGTGATGATAAAAAAGACTAGTAAAATAGTTTTTTATGGGGAACTAGATTTTATTTTTATAAGTAACGCACTACGGTTGGACACGTGTGCATTATTCATCCTGGATCTAAAAAGTACGCCAACGTTTTTGGGGTCTTAAATTTTAACATAATTTGTGTCGGACGTGAGCTGGTCTCATGACATCTATAAGGTTGTTTGAAAAATAAAAACTCTTAAAGATATTTGAAGGACAGTTTAACATCATATGTTGGAGGAAAATCTGACAAATGATGAAATCAAGTCTTACATCGTCTGACAATCACTTAGCTCAGGTAGTTTATATGGGCAGATGGTCAGTGAGTAAGTGATTAATGTGTAAAATGATCTAACCAACTATATTGCAATTACACATTCAACCATGCATAATGACTTAATAACACTCTATCTATAGACTTAACAGGTATCATTCATATTTATTTTATCGTTTTAAACCTTTTGTTTTGTTACCTTTCAAGGTTCGATAAATGTGTTGAAAAGGTAGAGGAAGAAAAAAGAGTGTCATACTTTACATCAAACTCATGATGAGTTTTAATATTGAAACAAGTATAAAATATAAAGTAGTAATGCAAGACAATGAATCTGTGGGGTCAAGTAAGAAACCCAACTCGCCACTCTGACTGGACGGATAATCAATGTTGTGCAACTGATTTACAACCGACACCACACTAATGACGGGAAACCTGCTGCTAACAGACAAATCATATTATGTATATTGGTATAAGAATAAGAATGTATGAATGTATGTATGTTACTTTGCTTAAAATGCTTTTTTATACTAATAGTTTTCCACTATTACTATTATCTGGTAGGAAAATTTAGATTCGGGACAATGCACGATCGTTGGTGGAACAACGTGGATCATTAGTTTTGCTGAGTCTCAAATCAGACCCCGCTGATTATCAGACCCAACCACACCTGGGGCGGCCGTAGCGTCGCGTCGATGCCAACTTATGGTAAAAAAACATAAAGTTATATAAAGAAATTAGGTATCATAAACCGGAGTTAAATAATTACTCTTTAATAGTGTTTCAATAAAAATTCATTATAAATAAAAAACATTTATATGATAAGAATGATATTTTTTATTTAATTACTTTCCCATTAACTGTCATTGGTCACCCATTATTACCATGTCATTTTATTTATTATACTATCTAATAATTTTTTGTTGTTGTTGTACAGTTTTATCACTGAATCTTTATCATTTTATTTTGATTATTTAATACATTTTTTAATTGCTGATAACTACTTTTAATTGAAAATTAACTTATTTCTTGAATACAGCTAGTTTTAATTGTTATCGCAAATCAATAGATCGAAATATAATTGTAGTATTAAGCTTTTTTTCATTATGACTAAGAACATTGTAAAATAAACAAAGCAATTTCATTGGACTTAAAAAAATGTATGGGAATTGAAACTATTAAACAATTATTTAATATGTTAGAGTCCAACATTACACATCTTGTTTATGTTTAATTTACTGAAATAAAATTGGATTCAGTAAACCTCTTGAGTTTTACACTACTAATAAACCTTTTATTTCTAACATTAAGTTCATTAAATTTGTCAAGCATATTTTTAACAATATATCAATAGCCAAACAATTAAAAAATTTTATTCAGTTCTTAAGATTTATTTGTGCTATAGATGACACATTATTTTCTCTTTCTTTGATAGAAAGACAAAAGGAGTTCAATTAAAACAAAATAGTATAGAAACCTAATAAATAAATGTCTTGAATAAAAGTTAAAACTTAAATAAAATATTTTAAAACGTATTAAATATATACAGATATTTTAAACAACTAAACTTATCCAAACAAAGTTTTATTTTGATTTTATTTGGTAATTTACGATGGATCCAAAACTATTGACATATCCAACAACACCAACATGATCAACTAAGTGTCACGTGTCGCATGGGATCACGTGACTCACGCCAAGTGACCTTGGCATTGTCATGCAGTCTGTCTCTCATACAGATTGTCACGTGTCATTTTATAGTATTTTCAGTCTTTCTATCATAACCTGTATCGTTCCTATTCTAGACTTAATATTTACAATAGTACTCTTAGAGACGAGTAGGCTGAGTGAACGAGCTCATCTTGAGGGTGAGTTAACGAAGCGAACGAGCTACTTTCGGAGGCATGTGAGGGGACAAACGATCTCATAATCAGATAAGAAAGTGTACTGAACAAGCTAATTCTAGAAAGAAATAAGTAGAGTGAACGAATCCTTAAAAATATTACCATTGACTATGTACACTAACGTGAATAGACTTCTCATCCAATGCTTTTTATTTGATACCAAATCTTGGAAAGTCGAAAGTTCGTGTAGGTACTCAGCGCAAAATTCGCTGCAATCGATGTTGTTAATATTCAGCTGGATCTTCAGTGTTTTAAAAACAATAAACCAAAACATAAACACAAAACTCAGTAAAACAATGTTGTGGTAAACTGTTTTATTTATCATATGTCACTTTTACTTCATGTACGCCGCGGAAGATTGCACCACCGTCAATAGGTTTCAAACACGCCTATACTACGAGAAATCTCTTCACGTTAGTGTATATAGTCAAAGATATTACTATTAGAGATTCAAAAAATTTTATAAATAGACTTCTGAGGTGAAGCTCTGGTAACAGTTATAATAATGTATTGTTATTGAATAACCGTCTACAAAATTAAGGTAAGAACCTGAAACACTGTATAGTCCATTTTGATGGGAGAGGTCCTGTGGAATATTTTTATGGATTTTTTACTATAATATCACTCTTTTTTAATTATTTTATTTTAATAATTATACTCTACTTTGCTTCAGGATTTAGGTATTCCAATATTTTAAAAGTCTATATAGTAAGAATATAATAATTATTACTAGTTAATAATAGTAATAACTAGTTATTTATTTTTTATAATTAAATGCATACCAGGCAAAATCTCAATTTAGCACAAATTTGTGCTAAATTAAAAATACAGTTAACAGTGCAAAAATGGAGTTTTAAGTTTAAGTTCAAGGTCACATCTAGCAGGAAACAGCACTACGGTGCACGATCGGTAAACCATTGTTACAATTTGATTAAAATCTTTTTTAACTACCTGCAAAAAAATGACAGGAAAGAGTTAGGCCAATATGTACAACACAGTTAATAAGCATTCAGTGATTAATTATGTAAAATGTATATATCTAAAAACTCATTTAATTTTTACTAAAGCTATATAAATAGATCTTACAAATATTTTAAAATTTTGAAAACCACTCATATATAAACATATTTTGCAAATGCTTCATTGGGGGTAATAAAGACATGAGTTGCTTGAAATAATATTACATTAAAACTTACAATTTTCCATGTAAGCAAAATATTTTCTTCGGAGTGATGCACAGCTTTTACACTTGTAGACTCCAGCAAGTGACCCCTCTGACCCGCAGTAAAAATTTTACGACTTTGTGTTCATTTACAGATGTCTGAATAATTTGGGACGGAATAAATTTTAACTAACTATCGACTTACAGTGATCCAGTGCAACATAAAAAGGAAAACACAGGTGTTAATACAATATGACGAAACATTGCACAAAGTTTTAATAGAAATAATGATAAAACGCAATGGAAGTATCTTAACCCTTCTGTAAATTAGTAAAAGGAATGTGAGCAGAACCTAAGTTAAAACCCGTATAGGAATCACTAAATTATTACAGAACTCGTTTACATTTAAATTTGTAATTAAGATGATATACAGTTTGGGTAAAATCTTTTTAAAACAGTAAGCTTCAAAAAAAAAAATTTATATTTATCATAAAAACAAACATTATAGTATTACAAATCGAAGGGAAATGCTGTTTCGTTTAGGATAGTGAGTGCGGTATTTGTATGTTTTCTTAAGAAATAAGTCTCAATATTTCTTCAATACTAAGGTACATTGAGTGATGCCCATATTATGTATGTCCTCATACTTTTTAACATTTTGGTGTTGAAGTTAAAATTACAGACGGAGTAAAAGCTTTAAACTCGTTCTGAGCCATAGTGTATTATTTGTATAAAATTTCATTATATTTTCAATATTTAAATGGTTAATATTTTGGAACGGTATTCAAAACACCCTTGCCCATCTTCATACTATTTTTTGGCCATCATCAAACAACTCTAAATCATTCTCATTTTTTTATATATATATATAATTACTATGTTTTAATTAAAATATTTTCATAGTTTATTAATGTTTCTTTATTATTTGTTAGTAAAACTCTATATACTAAAATTGTGTAAAATTACTTCACTCTACGATAAATGTTAGATACAAATCGCTAATTATTTGAAAGCCTTAAACCAAAACCCCATTATATGAAGTAACAAGCTCATGTTTGCTGGTTATCCCTCCGTAAACTTGGGAGCCATAAAATGTTTACTGTTTGGATCTAGAGTGATCAGACCTGAGCTTCACAGGCTTGGTGGACAGTCCCCCCCCCCCCCAACACTTTTCGTTGGTTACAACTGAACCCCCAATAATGAAAGAAAACATTTTGATATTAATCCCAAATATAAGAAAAAAATTCGCAAAGATAAAGAGAAATACGTCATTTTTTATGGGAAATAAAGATAGATTCCACGCCTGTGTTTGTAACTCGTATGATAAATAACTCACTTAACAGTCTAATTACAAAAAAAATTTCATAATAAGTAAATAAATCACGACCTACAACATGTGTCAGCATTCGCCTGTTTTCAGGTTGTATTTTATATTTATCTTTTATTCATTGAAAGAAATGTTTGAGTTAGTTCTATCGTGCCTGTAATATGTATGAAAATAATAGAAATTAAGAAAATGGTATTGTTTTTAAAGGCACTGACGATTTCATTTTAACATTTTCAAACTTTTTAAGCTTAAAGATCTAATACAACAAATGATTACCAACCCTTACGAAAATTTTTATAAAAAGACGACGAAAGCAGGGGCATTATATAGTTAAATATCTAGTTAAGCTATCAAATTTATTATGACTTGAACCACTCTTATGAAGATTTTTTTTTTTAATAACACTCAAAAGCATAGTAAAATATCACTAAAATATGATTCTAGTAATTCAAATTCATTTATATTCAAATCAATATCAACTTAACATTTGATTTGATATGTTATATTTCATTTGTATATTATACTTCAGTATGATTATTCTAGATTTATTTACAAGCTTCAATCAAAAGCCGTTGTATTTCTATCTCCATATGACATGAAGTGTCGAGTGATGATACATATCACTAGATTTTTAGTCGGTAAAATCTAATTACTCTCAACCTAACGCAGTGTAAGCTCCGTATCACGCCACATCGCATGGGGCGCCTTCGGCTTGTAGTCAGCTTTTATAATGGCAATTGCATTTTACGAACTAGGCTTATGTTTCAACACATGCATGCAGCACGAGGGTCAATATTCGTGTTGTTAAGTTTATTTGTTTGTTTTTAAATTTTTATTGTATTTAATTAGTTTTATTGAATTTTTAACAAAGATGAACTACAAAGTTGTTGATAGTTTGGTAAAGTGCATGCATATTTAGGTTGGTTATTAAGGACAGCCTAATTAAAATGCAAAACTGTGTTTGAAAATAGTAAATGTATAAAAATAAATATTATAGCTTCATAAATATATTTTTATTCTTAATTGCCTATTTTAAAATGCACACATATTTATGCAACCGTGGTTTAAAATGAGGGGATGTAAGGGTTTTCTGATGCTGCAGGATAGAAAAACCATGAAGCCTACCGTGCTCAATTATTATCATATATTAAAAAACGTTAATGCACTTTATAATGTATTCCGTAATTTATATTGTTTTGGAAGATTCTTTCTTGTTCATTTTATGGATCAAGAATCATAAAGAATTTGTGAAATCAAGTCAAAGAAAAGTTATACTGTTTAACTTTTACATTCAAAATTTTACAAAGATTTTACTTAACAAAAAATAATTCTAACATAAACGTTAAGATATTCATTTTACATACATCTATTCTTAATCATACACTATAAGAATGAAAACTTTTATCATTTCCGAAAAGTTTCATATTAAGGTATGAATAATTAATTCTAGATCTCAAATATTCATCAGGTGTTGATAGATATTTCTGTTACAATCAAAGAATTGTATTTTAATTTTCATATATTCAGCTGATGAACTTATCAATCAAATGCAGTTAACTTGGAACATTATTAGCTTACGTGTTAATTTAAAGAATTTATGTTAACACTGGGAATCCATCACTAACGTCAACCATTAATATTAATTGTAATTATATTTTAACACGGATAGTGTAACCTGATTTAAAATAAATTATCGAACCAAGAATGGCATGTGATTAAACTATATATTAAAATCGTATTAAATGTTATATGCGAAATCTCCTGATATATCGACCTTGTGGGACAGTGGTTTATTATATATGATATAAAAATTTACTTGTTTCAATTTATAATTGTCAAACATATCAGTAATTATTTAAAATAAAGTTAGTAGAAATTTTAAACCCCAAGAAGCTAATGCTAGAAAATTTACGGCCCATTTTTTAACATAAGTACAATTTAAGTAAACATTTGAAATGTAAACAGACAATAATAATCATTACACTATCTTTTAACAAACATTTGAACTTTGAGAACAGAGGTCTGAAACACATTTTTTTTCAAACAGCGTTTGAAAAAGAACCAGAATTTGGGTTGCCTTATCTCTTTAAGCTTACGTCGACAGTTTTTGTAGGTTCTCTTTGCAAACAAAGTTTAACGACTCAATGTGGATTTAGATTTCGGCCTTGGTACTTAATACGTTTTTCTCATTTAAGTGTTATCTACTCGTAAATAATAAAACTATTATTGTAGGCCTACTAATTTTAAGGGCTATCGTAGAGAGTTATTATTTTTGTTCATTGCATGGTTTTATTTTTATAGTTTAAGATTTGCTGATAGCTTTTGGTACTTTTTTTTAAACCGTTAAATACATGAACTCTGGTAACATGTTCAGCTAACATTGAAATTCGTCCAACCTAGTTATAATAAAAATAATTCAAAATTAAACATGTAATGTAAAATTGGACGTTCTTGAATTCTTTAGCCTGTTTGAACAGTTGAAAAATAAATATAAATCCATTTTCTTATCCATAAAATTGAAAGCTATTAAAAAGTGACTGAAAATCTGTGTTGTTCAAGTAGATTGATAATGTAAAGTATGTGTACATTATTTAAGCCAGGCACTAGCAGGTGTGTTTGTTCCTTCCTCTCTGCAGAACCGTTTAACCACTTAATTAGATTCCTCGCCATCATTACCCACCTCTGATCCACCTGGGATCTGCTCATGTCATTAGACTGACGTTCGAGTTTAGCTTGCACATTAAACAAAAAGAAAATTAAACAGTTTTCACGAAAAAGGAGACTCAAAATAGATATTTAAAAAATGGGAGAATTTTCATCGTAGCTTAATCTATTTTGCAATTTAATAATGAGACTATCTTCCAGTAGGTATTCAATATTACAATTAATTATGGAAACTAAACCAATAGTTTTTCGTGTGATTATTATAATAATTGTTACTAATTTGATACAATAAAAAATACTAGGTAATACTTACACAATTCGAAATATCTACAATGTATAACGTACGTGTATAATGTATGTGTTGTAGTTAAAAAAGTGAAAAAACATGCAAAAATACATCTTAGTACCCCTATTCCAGTCAAGTTCATGTGGTTTAACTGTTAACTGCAGACCAAAAGAAAATCAAATGT
Source organism: Neoaliturus tenellus (assembly GCA_030545055.2). Taxonomy (NCBI): domain Eukaryota; kingdom Metazoa; phylum Arthropoda; class Insecta; order Hemiptera; family Cicadellidae; genus Neoaliturus; species Neoaliturus tenellus. The sequence goes on along the minus strand of JAQYXR010001321.1, from coordinate 18,482 downwards.
CTTTTCTGAGACACGTTTTAAAGTTTAAGATATGTATTAACTAACTAAGTATTTGGCACTCATGGCTGATAATTAAAGGTGAGTGAGCAAAAGAGATAGTCAAATTCCCTTACCAGAAGAGTGAGTGGTCAAAGATCCACAGTCCCTGCATAGTGACACAAGAAAAGTGCATCTAGTGGTGAATACACTTTGGAAAGGGCTTACTACAAAAAATTCTGTCTCCATTTTTTGTCTGTTTTCTTTTCCAATACCACATTTTTCTTCAAATTAAATATTTAACACATCCAGTTTGAATTGGAAATATTAAGCTTTGTATTCCTCCGGTTTAGAGTGACCGTGCATTCTGTTCTTATTGTCCTTAATACATAATGTTTTGTTGTTTATGATGCAGAAAGTAGAACTTAAAAATTGAAGCCAATAATTTTGTGAACATTTGTAAAAGGTAATTTATAACTTAGTGATATAAGTGAGCCGATAATTTTAAATAATATATAATTTAAACTTTTATTTTATTTTAAATATAAGATCTGTTAAATTAATTGTCAAATATATATTTTCATCAACTTGTGCGATGTTAAAGTGTAATTGTGTAATACGAATACGATTTAAAAAATATAAACAACTTAAATTAAAATATCTTTAAAGCATTTTAAAAGTGTTACTTATATTCAAATTTAATAATATATTTATATTAAAAATGAAATATATCGCAACAAATCTTTAAACCCGTTATAAAACATAGTTGACCTTTAAGATTTACAAGGCCTATACAACAATATTGCAGGTTATAAAGAAGATATGTTTCCTCAAGAGGGTATAACTTGACTCAAGCACGTCATCAACTCCAAAGAAACAGAGCGATAAAATTTTACGATTCAACAACAGTCTTTGTAAAGAATAAAAAACATGCCACATGCATATGTATCTTGTTGTCCTTGTAGTGATCTTTTTCCTTCATGTTAACTTTCCAATTAGTTTTGCAGCAATAAAACTAAATTACATAACTTTATGTTTGTTTAGACTCTCGTGTTTTTTACTATAAACAAAACATATACAATTCAACAACAGCCTTTAAAATTATTCAAAAAATGATGCATGGGTATACGATTCCAGGGTGCACTTATAGAGTTATAAGATTTAGTCTTGAAAAACAAATGTATCTTGCTGTTTCCATAAAAAATTGTATTTAAGTTCGTTTTAATGAAAATTTGTAAACATTTAGTATACTTTGTGAAATTTAAATGTTTGTTTGCCCAAATATAAATTTATAATCTAACAATAACACACATAAAACTTCATATTAATCGCATGTTACAATTCATTAATCTGTTAGTAATTTTCATAATGGCCTACTTTGATTATGTATAACACAAAAAAATAATAGAAATTACAACTATTTCTAAAACAGTTTGTATTTATCTTATTAAGTGAAATTAAGATTATAATAGGCCAACAAAGGTCTAAGTAGGACTGATGGTTATCATTAGTTATGGTGATGTCTCAACTCAGACCCTTATTATCTGACCTGGCCACACCTGAGACTGACATTGTCGCCAACGTTGGTCTACTGGGGGAAATAAGCAATAAAAACTTTGATTATTTTTTATTTAATTTTTATTCCTGTAGATTTTAAGTTATTATAAATACATTATGACATTTTCCGATTTCAAATAAGATATTTCCAATGCAATTACATTTACTCAATTAAAACTTATGACTAATATCAGTTGTGGTTTGAAGTAGTATTTTAATATTAAGTATTGTCTTACTTTACGCAAAGTATTATTTCCTTACCCACTTAAAACTTCATGTTCATGTTCCTACTACTACTTGTTGATTGTAGCTCATGTAAGGAATCAGTTACTCAAGTTGTTTCAAAACAGTCGCTAAGCGTTTGTGGCTTTTAAGTTTGTATATGTTTATTTCAACTTGAGTAACTAGTTGAACAAAGGATGTATGTGTATATGAGGTCAATGGAAGTTACGTTGGTTTCTAAAAGGTTACTTCCTTGTTAAACATATTCCTCTTGTAGAACCCACTTGTTCAAATGTAGTTTTCATTACAAATGTTAGCTTTGCATTTTCTCGTGATACGCTCATAAATTTTTATTAATAATATCACCCTTTTAAATCCTAAAAGTTGGTTGAAATAGATATATAATATAAAAATCCATATTATTAATAGTACTATAAGAAAAGAGTGACTGTGAGTGTGCTAGAAGTTTAAATATGTTAAGACCATGATGTTGAAATAAAGCCTAAGACATTTAGGCGAAACAAAATATATAAAAAATAGATTATTTTGTTTAAAAGGTTTTTATTAACATCAATGATACAATGATTGTATTTTCCATTTGTCAATAGCATTTTACAATTAATGAAGTAGAACAATATAGGTAGTTACTAAACTGAAAACATTAGTAAACTTAAAAATGAAACATTAAATAAATAAATACATAAATTCTTTATTTTTCAATGGATAGTACAAATTATACAGTGTTTATTACAGAAAACACGTGTTAAAAAATAAATTACAATAATTAATTACAAAATACAATACAAAAACACACCATAATCCAAAGAAAAATGTAGGGGTTCCTTAGGAAATCCTGAGATGGAACCTCCCTCACATCAAATTTAATTGAGAGTAACGTGTAATCAAAATCCTCCTATGTAATTAAAAGAGAACGCTAATACACAATGGAAAAAAACATACAGTACAGAACTCATACATTACTTAACACAATTAAAAACAAAACATTACCCATTCTACTGTATAAAAGCTTTTTAGATTATCAAACTACAATTTCAAAGAAATCCTCAACACATTCATAACTCAAAAGATATTTTTTTTAAATAAGATGAAAAGATTTTTAAATTTTGTCTTTTAACTATTTTGGATGCTAAAATGTTAAAAAGTCTCGGTGCACTACAGGTTTAAAATTGTTGATGCATTCTAAGTTTAGATCTTGGAACTGGTACCGACAGCTGTCTTCTCAAATCATATCTACTTATTGATTGCTGAAATTGGTTGTTACTTCTAATAAAAAATAATCGTAAAACTTTATATACATATAAATGACGCAAGGGTAAAATTTTAAAGGATTGAAAATAAGGCCATGAATGTGAAGTTTTAGCTACTTTGGCTATTACTCTGATAATATATTTCTGCAATACAATAATTGGATACAGGGTTGACAAAAATGTACCACCCCAACAAACCAAGCCATAGCTAATTCTGGAACCAACCAAAGCATGATAAAAAGTTACTAAGACCTTTTGGGGACACTGATTCCTCAGAAAATAGAATTTACGTAATATACCATACAATTCTCTTTTTAGTTTCTGAATATAAGGTTTCCACGATAATTTAAAATCTATGACTAAGCCAAGATATTTCATATCATCAACCTGACCAGTTACAGTTTAAAGAATTACAATTTACATCATGGTAGAAGCATGGGACTGAAAATACAGCCCGTTCTTTAAGATTGAAAATTTGAAATTTTGTTTTTTCACTTAGAACCATGTAATTTTTTCCCAGCCAATCACGCAAAATAATTAAATCTCGTTGAATTAAATTTTGTAGATCATCTTTAATGTCACAAGTGTATGTAAAAGCCAAGTCATCTGCAAACGAAGTGATTTTACCATTAAAATTACCATTACAAAGATCATTTGTATATACTAAGAATAAAATTGGACCCAATACAGAGCCTTGAGGTACCCCATGATTTAGACTCTTTTCAGAACTTAAAACGTTTCCAACCCTCACACTCTGATTCCTTGAACTTAAATAGCTTGAAAACCACTGATAAGGGACTCCTCTTATACCGGCGTTCCAAAGTTTTTCCAACAGAATTTTATGATCTACAGTATCAAACGCTTTGGTGATATCTACATACAACGCAGCACAAGCCTTTCCCTCGTCAATACCATCATAAATTCTACTCAGAAAGGTTGTTAAGGCGTCTTCAGTAGAACGACCTGATCTAAAGCCAAACTGATTATTACTAAAAAATCAGTACTATTTAAAAAATTTACCAACCGTAATTTAACAATTTTTTCTAACAACTTGGACAAGCAAGATAGCAGGGAAATAGGTCTATGATTTGAGGGAGCCTTTGAATTTTTGTTCTTATAAGTGGTATTACGATGGCAGTTTTTAGACAGTCTGGAAAAATACCACTTGTTAGACTGTTATTAAATAAAAATACAAGAACATCTACTATGTTCTACATTAGTTAACATAGTTTATGAAATTAAATGAGGTATATTTATATTTAAATTTACAAGCCATATACCAAATACTTTTACAAAAATTAATAATTTGAAAAGCAATTCAAACTCTAATTAGTTTACATTAAAATTGTTGATTATCAACGAGCTTCAAATTTTAAAATCCTGACATAGATAAAGTAATAACACGGGTTTGTATGTTTTCCCACCATAACGCCAGGGACATAAAATGTTTTCCGTTTGGATGAAGCATTTGTTATTTGATACTCTTAAGTTTATAATGTTTAAAACTTCAATCTAATTTTTTTATTGTTATGTTTTAAAAATGATCGTATAGAAGAATGCAGTGTTGAATTCTTGTGTGTTGAGTGCACTACCTATCTTAAAAATTATAAGGCACATATTCGATATTTATTTACTTTCCTCTTTATTTACGTTTCCTCTATTATCATATGTATCACTACTTGATTATTTATATTTCTATTCTACCCTTATTAATTCCAACCATACGTTAAAAAATCATTTCATTTTGTATTTTTTTTACCATGTTTCCATTTAACAAATAACAAATAACAAATGCTTTATTTTTTGAGGCAAAGTTATATAGTCCTCTCTACCACTTAACCTCAGTTTATAATACAAGAATTTGGTAACTCAAGTAAAAAATAATCAAAATAAATATTAAAATATAAAAAACATAATAAGGCTAAGGAAACTTTTGACAAAAATACAACAAAATTTAGTTTCAAACAATTGCCATTTCAAACTTTAATTTTTAAATACAATTTTATATATACTAAACAATTTATTTCAGGAATAATTTTATTTTGAAAGTATATTAAATAGTTTATGTGTAATTTTAATTTTGTTATATCCCCCACGAATCAACCGAAAGCAACCACTTCAACGATGCCCCAAAACGAGCACGACTGTCAATATTTCTTAGATCAGCTGGCAAAGTATTCCACAACCGAGATGCCGTTAAAACGAATGATTTATTGTAAAATGATGATCTGTGTGCAGGTATGTTGAGTAAGAGGCCACCATGGCGAGTTTCTCTCATACTTATATTGCCTGTAAAATTAAATTTATTTGCCAGATAGCTTGGTTGACCATTTGATAGTAGATTGTAGAGAATCATTAAAATATGATATTTTCTGAGTTCTTTTAATTTCATCTGTAATAGTGCTTCATAATATTCGGTAACATGATCATCCCACCTCAAATTAAAAGTGAATCAAATGCAATAATTTTGCGCGCGTTGTAATTTATTTGACAGTTCTAAAGGTAAATCATTATAAACTGAGTCACAATAATCAAAATAAGGGAATATTAAAGTCTTAACTAAAGTAATTTTGATATCTAACGGAAAATATAAAGCAAATTTCTTCAAGCAGTGAATTCCTGCAAATACCTTTTTGCAAATGTGGTTAATTTGGTCAGACCAACCTAGTGTTTTATTTATTATTATTCCAAGATTTTTTATATTGTCACAGTAATCGAGAGGTGAATTATTTAATTTCAGCTTTGGCAGCATATTAAAATCAACACTAGTCATAAGTCTACTCGAACCAATAATAATGGTTATAGTTTTGTCAGCATTTAGCTTCAATCCATGGCGTACAGACCAATATGTAATCGATTCAATGTCAATGTCAATACGATCAATAGCATGATACATAGTAGTTTTGTCAAAGTGAGAGTATATTTGTAAGTCGTCGGCATACAAATGATATTTAGAATTAGTTATTTCAGAACATACACTATTGATGTAAATACTAAACAGTAAAGGACCAAGAACAGAACCTTGGGGTACTCCTCTACATACGTTTCCAAAGTTTGAAGAATTATTGTCAAATTTAACGTATTGTCGTCTATCACCTAAGTACGATCTGAACCAGTCAACAGTACCATCAGACATACCTAGTGATTTAAGTTTTATCAAAAGTAAAGGGTGATACACACAGTCAAAAGCTTTAGAAAAGTCAAATAGTGTAAGTGAAGTTAGTTGACGGTTGTCTATAGCAAGTCTTATTTCATCTGTAATGTGAAGTAAAGCCGTGGTAGTACTATGATATTTTCGGAATCCTGATTGAAAATTATTTAAGGCTTTTGTGTTTTCTAAAAACGAACAAACTTGTTCATGAACAATTTTTTCAAGACATTTGGACAAAGCAGGAAGAATACTTATTGGTCTATAGTCAGAAGGGGACTTATGTGATACAACTTTAGGTAGGGGTCGAACAACAGCCATTTTCCATTGAGATGGAAATGTTGACTGAGCTAAGGACTTATTGAATAATATTGTAATAATAGGTAATGTGATTGGTAGAGTTTCTTTGATAAATTTAATAGGAATATTATCATCGCCAACAGCATTACTCTTAACAGATAAAATGGATTTACGAACATCGCTTTCTGAAACACTTTCAAAATAGAAAGTAAATGGTATAAAATAATTTTCATGGTTGATATTACTTAAGAAGTCAGCATAGTCACGAGCTCCAGAATAATCAACAGGTATATTAAGGAAAAAGTTATTAGTGTCATTAAGGTTTAAATTGATTGAATGTTTACTCTGAACCCTACCAACACCAAGTTGTTTAATAGTTTTCCACATCTCAGGGCCTGACTTTTGCTCGTTGAAAGAATTGTAATAATGTCTGACTTTGGAATTTCTTATTTCTTGTTGGGTTTGATTACGATATGTTTTGTATGTATTCCAGTCATCAAGTTCGTTTGGCCTTTCTAAAAGCAGCATCTCTCAAACTTTGAAGTCTTCGAATATTAGGCGTAAGCCAGGGGGCTGGTTTTTTGAGAATTTTCGGGTTACCAGAGGAACATGTTTGTCGAATAATAACACAATATTCTCATTGAACTTTTCAAAACAAATGTTCACATCATTATGCTTAATTACATCATTCCAAGCAATTTCACAAAGATCAGAAATCAGATGTTCCGGAACGATTGATTTATAATTTCTATATTTAATTAATTTAGGTTTACTTTTAACGGATTTAATTTTATATATACAAAATATTAGATCATGTTTGGACAGAGCAGGAACAGGGAATTGACCATAATGAATTACGTAAGAAGGCTCTGAAAATGCCATTATATCTAATAAGGTATCATTGTTCAAGGTATGGTGAGTAGCTTGCAGTGGAAGTAAAGTCATATTACATGTATCAAACATATTTGTTAAAAAGGTTTTGTCATGAGTAGGTGGACCAAGAAGGTCAGTATTAAAATCACCAGACACAATTACATGAGTATACCTAGGTAATAAGTCAAGTAATGTAGTTTAAAATTCATTCAAGTATCTTATATGTGGAGGTCTATAACAAAGTCCAGTGAGGATATGAGTACCATTTATTTTAATATCAAGAAATATGTATTCCGGTCAAGCTGCACGTGAAGTGTCAGAGGAAAATAGTTCTATAGAATTATACTCAGATTTCACATAAATAGCGACTCCTCCACCACCAGCATGCAAACGGTCATTTCTAAAGAGATCATACCCAGGTAAGTCGACAACAGTGCAATTTATATGAGGTTTTAGCCAAGATTCTGAAATTAAGATAATATCACAGTTTTGCAAAAGAAACATCTCAAGAATCTCATCGATGTGGCAATATATAGACTGAGCGTTCACATGAACGACTTTAAGATGATTTTCATATGGTGATAAGGTCTGTTTTAAGATCGATTGAACATTTTGCGTTAGCTCGTGTGGGGCAGGACAGTTAGGTCGCACCATTGAGGGGTTGAAGGTTGATCACAAGGGATATATTGATTACAACTACTTTTTCAATATTTAAATCAATCAATAAAAAATATGAATAGTGTTTTAGAAAAACTTTAGAAACATAATGTATATTATTCCTGAAATATAACAAAAAAGGTAAAAAATTACTAATAAGAAAATATTTGAGAAAGGTATTGGTAATTTTAACCATCGTGTTGGGTTAATGTTAACAAGCCAACAAACTAAGCATATAAAAATTTTAATAGCATACTCTGAGAGTGTTCTTTAGAGAAAGAAAAAACATATCTAACTAATCCTAACCTAATTATCTTAAGTTAATACAAGCTAATATATTTTAAAATTTGAAGGTAGTCCTAGTTGATTTGTTACACAAACTATGCTTTTTAATTTAGCCTATCCAACTTTGAAAACTTAAATGTATTAAAGTATAAAAACTATGAAAAAAATGGATTACTAGGCCTATATGACAAATTAAATTTTGTATGTTACCGCTTACAATTAATCTAAAATTAACGCCTATCTATTTATAAAAAAAGGAAAGGATTTCTAAAAATAATTTAACCTAAAAATTAATTTCTCTTTGCCTTATTGTATTTATATGAGTAACATATATATAAGCTTATATTTTTAATGGAGTAGCCTATTTCCTACTCTTCATATTGTCAGATACTGTAACTAAATGAAAGAAACTCAGAAAAACTAAATAGCTACAACAAAGAAAATAAAACCAGAAAATACTATGAAAAGAAAACAAACTTTGTGTTTTTTGTAGTCTGAAAACAGTGTTCATATGGACCAGGTTGCCATACCTCGTACATTGTCCTTGGACATCCAATAGATCCGCCCGTCACTCGTCCAGACGTTCTTCATCCCATGCGTGCCTATTGCTTTCCTTAACAATTCTGATCGATGTTTGGTGAGATCTTCTCGGATGGTGATCTTCGACCTTTTCAATTTAGATTTGTTTCTGAAAATGTGTTCTCTGACCCTGTAGTTTACAAATTTCACTATTATAGGTCTAGGTCTCATGTCACTTCCTTGGTTTCTCACAGGTCGGCCGACTCGGTGTGATCTGTCTATGTCTAATTGATTCACTTCAATATTCAATTTCTCTTTGAAAAGGTTGATGACAAGCTTGTCTGTATCTTCTTCATTGCATTCTGGTATGCCAAACACTCTAATATTGTTTCTTCTTTGGTATTGCTCCAGTTCATCATTACGTTTTAAACACTGTTCTTGCAAGTCATTAAATTTATCTTGAAGGGCTTCAAACTCAGAATTTAAGTTATTAATTGAAGACAATGCATTTTCAAGTGTTGTTTTTAATTGGTCATGCACAAATTCTGAAACCTTTTCTGCGACAAGATTAACTATTTTTTCTACGAAGCTTTCATTGACTAAAACTGATTCAATTGCAGTTGCTATAGTTTTATGCATGTCATCCAAGTTTTGCTCTTTATTCTTTGTCACTATTGGAGAGTTAGGATTTTTCTTCGGTGGCATTTTTTTTATCTATAATAAGAACTTCACATGTACTCCATTTTGTTCAACTCTCTCAAGTTCCTGTTTGCTGGCTTGTAACCATAAATTTAGTTACAGGAAATCAGGTTAGGGAAGTGTTTGTAAACAAAAATAAATTTTGGAAACATGTGTGAGACAAAATCAGTGGAGTAATAGGTTACACAGTTTATGCACGTGATATTGGTCTGAATCTGTTGCCTAGCAACACAAAGCACAAGAAATGAAAACAAAATGTAATTCCAAAAACAAGGTTAGAAAAATAAACTTTGATTCCAGTTTAAAATGTTTGCCTTTATACTCACAATGAAATTTTATGTTTTAGGACGAAGCAAATATGTTAAGTAACGAAATTTCACAGTTATTCACTAACCATTATTGAAAAATTTTATAAAAACTTGATAAAACTCAGGAGACAATTTCAAGACCAACCACGTTAGTCCCATTTACATGTACATTCTTATTAAAATTTAATACAGTCCACTTTCATACTATTGCAGTTTTTTTTACAAATTATTTTCACATCGTGTACAATTGATTAGTCTAACAAATTCCATGAAATGAATCTCTGTTACACAACTGGATATGAGATATAGATATGTTTGTGCAGTGAAGAATATTAAAGAGGAACTACAATAAACTATTCATGAACACTCTGCATGGGGTACCCCAGATTATTTCGACACAAATCTAAAAAAACTTTTTTAATTAAAAACTATAATCAGAATAAATATGTTGTCAATGGCGGGTTTGTGCTTGGTTTGTGCTTAAACCAAGACATATTTGTAATCAATCAATAAAGAACACTCTTTTGTTTGTTAATAATATACAGTTAATTTTACACTTTGAGGCTGATCAATTTACATCAATTCTGCTCTCTATCCATTATTCACGCACTTATTTTTGTCCATTAAAATATAACATTTCATACTACGAATTTAAGATCGTTTTAAATACAATTTATATACACAAAGCGAATAAAAGATGTTGACGTTTTATCTGTATATGACACAAAGTGTTAAGTGGTGATGCATATCTGTACATTGTTAGACTGTAAAAATTAATTAAACCAAATTAAAGCACTGTAAGCTTATTGTCACGCCATATTGCATGGCGCACCACTGGCTTGCTTTAATAACTGCAGTTGCATTTTACAACCCTGGGTTGCTCACATTACAACACGCAGAGATCAAGGATGGCTCTTGTTGAAAGTATAGGAACAGAAATTGTAATCTGAAAATAATCTAAATACAAATCGCATTGTTAGGTTACTGGTTATATGCATTTGTGAGAAGTATGAATGATTATGTTATATACTCTAATAATAATTTAGTTTAAAAAATATTTAGGAAAGTCAATAGTTATACTTTACTTATTTGATTAATTTCTAGGTTGAAAAGTTGTCTTAGTAAAGATATGCAAATAAAGGTTTGTTTTTATTAGGGTTTTATGATGAAAAAGCAAAATACTCCCCGTCGCAGCAGACCTTCGTACTCAGCGAATTTCCAAATTAGTAATATTAATTTTGACCACATAAAACTGTAAACCAAATAAAATCACATGCTCATAAATGGGGAAATAAATGGCTATTCTCCTTATGATAAATATAGGGAGAGTATGCAGGTATGCTGCCATGGGGAACACTAAAAGTAGGTTTTTATCATAACAAAATTTATTTTGACCATATGAAGCCATGTACTAAGTTTCATCAATATCTGTCCATAAATAAAGGAGTTTGACTATTCTCCATATGATTAACATGGGAAAAGAGTATGCAGGTTTGCTGTCATGATAAGAACAAAAAACCAAGAGTTTTTTTACATAAATGGTTGAATCTCATCCAAATGAAGCTAAATACCAAGTTTCATCAAAAAATATTGGTTAATAAGTGAAATATTAACACATCCTTATTCTCCATAAGATTAACATTGGAGCCCCAAAAGACAATGTACTGTCTTTAGACTTTGTAATATCTCGGTAACCAATGGAGATAGAGCAAAGCTTCAAAGTACTAAATAGTGTGTTTTTTGAGCTAAATCCAATGGTCAAAATAAAAATTTTAAATTTTTTAAATTTACATATGAAAAATGCAAAAAACCCATTTTTGGGGTACAAAAACCCCCAAAACTACCCCTTCCGGTAGGTCGATATGTCTGGTTTACGAACTCATCCGAATAAATGTAGGATTACACATCTCTACCAAATTTGGTGTCGCTCGGACCATTTTTACGAGAGTTATCGTGTCTAGGGACACACACATATATATATATATATATATACATATATATACATATATATATATATATATAAATTTTAATGACTATTATTTTTGGTCTCTGGGCACCTCAAAACGAAAAAGTAACATGGTCCCGGGCTTAGGTCTTACCATGAGACCTACGGTAATAGCTTATTCCCTATGGGAAATTCGCTAAAAATGTCTCGCATAAGAAACTCACTGAAAATGAATTTTTATTTTGAAGCTCGTTTTGGCTGGATTTATTGAGCATTTTCAAGAAATGTTTTGTTCATAATGGTAGTTCGTAGTAAATCTTTTCTTCTTCAGAATATCACTATCTACTATGATTAATTTTCTCACCATTTTAAAGTTGTTTTTAAAAAATCTCCGAGTTTATAGTGATGATAAAACACTGAGTCATAGATATTTTGGTCTAGCTTGTACAACTAAAAATACAGGTCAACAGGACCGTTGAATTAATGGGTCATTGGAAAGCTTAATCTATTTGCAATTAATTATAAAAGTTTCATTTTTTCAAGTTTTATGTTGCAAAATTTAAAACATTTTTCTATAATAAATACATTAAAAACTGTTTTTAAAAGTTTCTATTTGTAGGCTATTTTTTGACAGTTTGTCACCATATTTAATATAAACACATGATAGATGTAGAAAATTAAAAATTTATTTTTTAGGATATCACTTTCCTTTTTAGTCGATTTCCTCACTGTTTAAAAGTTATTTGCATAAGAGCTAAGAACACTCTAACTTTATGACTGTAAAACAAAATACTGAACAACAGCTTTTTTTTTTTTTTTTTTTTTTTTTTAACGTTGTACAACTAAATTTAGATTTCTACACGTCCGACGTTTTAACAATCAAAGGGTTGTTTGAAAACTTTCTCTCCGTAGATTTTCAGATAATTATGAGAGCTTGTTTTATTTATGGAGAAGAAAACATGTTTTCAAAAGAAATACGTCGAAAAAGTTTTTTTTTTAGTTTTCGTTCTCAGCTAAGTTTTGATTCTATTTCATTGGTATTATAGACAAAGTTCACCTGATAGAAAACTCCATGCTCTTTAGGAATATCACCTTCCACTTTAGTCGATTTCCTTACCATTTACACCATTTAGAAGTTATTTGTCATAAAGTAAGCAACTACAAAAATCTTTAGTTTCTTACATAGTTTTGTTGCAACTTAAGATTTTTATGTAATTTTGTATTTTAGCATTTGATAGAACATTTTGTAAATCTTTCAACATTTTACCTTATACTTGGACCAAGTTTATTTATTTATTTATTCATTCCAAAGGGTTCCCATCACATAATTTTTACAATTTGTTTGAACATATTGAAAGTAGTTACTTAACAACACACATAAAAGTTAAAAAGTTCGGTGCACTGCTTGTGATGAAACAAGGTAGTTCAACTAATCAGTAAAAAGAACAATAAACTATGACAGCGATGATAACAGTTTGTGGCATAAATCAGTGATAATAATGTTAACAGTTATAAATAATTGCAGCAACAACAAAATAAATTAAAGAATAGACAACAATAACAATAATAAATAATCCAATAAATTTAACAAGTGATCCAAACTAAATAAACTAACAACAAGATAAATTACAAAAATAAATAACAACAAGATCTAACTTTCTTGGAGGTGCAGCTTAACGCTTCTTCTATATGCGTTCCATTGACTGTGCGAAAATGTCAGTCTCACCACTCAGTTCATTCGCTCTCCTCAACAACCGAGGGATTCATCCATGATAAGTTACCCACCATTTACAACAATATATAAAAAGCAGAAAAACCTATATATTTTTATCTTAAAAACAAAATACGATATATATATATATATATATATATATATATATATATATATATATATATATATATATATATATATATATATATATATATATATATATATATATATATATATATATATATATATAGTATGGCTATCATAGCCAGCTACCAAATTAAAATAATAATAAGATAAATAAAAGATGTTCTGCAGTGCAAAGCACCTGCGTCAGTAAAACAAAAGTGTAATATGTTTGCTGGTATGCATAATCTTGAATTTGTTCAACTTAATCTGTGCTTATTTTCTAGAGCTCGTTGTATTTAACAACAATGGGCTCTGTTCCTTGTAATAGGCATAACACTTTTCTTACAAATTACCTTACAGTTGATATCAATTATTGCTACATAAATTTTAATTAAAATGTCTGAATACCTTAATTAACTTATAGTTAGCATTTGTACTATTGTTAAGTATCACAGGATCCCAATCACTTCATAAAGATATATTTTACAATTATATTTATGTATTTATTTTTTAAAGAATTTAATACTTAAATTCAATAATAAAAATACTTAGAAGGAGATAATTTGTATGAAATAGAGTTTTTAACAAAATATAGTGAACTTACGTGTAAAATAAAATTTATATATATACAGCGTTAACCTCATGAGCCGTTATACATTGCTGCGTTGAATGTTTCGTTAAGGCAGGTCTTTTGAAGCATAGTTATTCTAATATTTATTTATTTATATATTTATACACGGCAACGCCATTTTTACAGAGAGAATGAACATAATCATTAGTCTACATTTATATGCAACATAATATCACACTATGCCAATACAGGAGATATTTCTAAAAACTTATGACATGCAAATCAAGCAAGAATATGCAATACAACACTACTAATAATCGAAAACTGATATACAGTAGTCAATTTTCATTTCATTACATGACAACAAAATAATTTCAAATCATTCAACACAACTTTATAGTTAACAATAAAAAGTGCAAGTGCAAAAAAATATGAAAATAAAAGAAATAAGAAATAACTTATTAGAAAAAGAACAATATAAAAGAAAAAGTCAATATCATAATTGTATTATTAGGTATTTCTATACTAAATATTTCTATATTCATTCTCTTTATTGAGCTTTTAATAAAATAGAAATGATATATCTAAAACATTGATGAAGTATAGTTGTTGTGGTATACTGAGTCTCATTTTCAGTAAACGGCCGTTATCGCAGCCATATGACAGTAATTCTTTGTTTTAATCTATTTTAAACTAGTAATAAGTAGTGGAAAAAGGGGGCTGCTGGCTCACTTCAAGGTCACCCGAGCGATGACGTCATCGAGGTCAATGACCTCACCGATGACGTCATCGATGACGTCATCGATGACGCAATCGATGACGTCATCACCAATGACGTCACATCCATGACGTCACACCCATGACGTCACAGAAATGACGTGCTGATGACGTCATCACCCCTTACGTCACCAAGATGACGTCATTGATGTCACAAAAGGTCAAGGTCACGCTGAAACCTAAAATTTTTCGGCACTTTTGCTGTTTCTCACACTACGCTCCGAGTTTCAGTCAGGTTCCCATGACCTTGACGACTTGGAGCGAAATTAGACAAGAAACAGCAAAAGTGCCGAGGAAACTGAAAGTTTGCAACGTGACTCTGCCTAAACCGTCATGTGACACCGCTCGAGTGACCTTGAAGTGAGCCAGCAGCCCCCTTTAGACCAGTACTACAACCGCGATGTGCACCCTACGACAGACACCGAGCGACTGACTGTCCGGCCCCGCGCACTCTAGGTATATTGGCCCAAGAGACTAAGACTCTAAACCGTCAGGAATGGGAGTAACTAACTGAACTTTGCAAGAAAAAGTCATTTCATCCAATATTTTAAACAAATTCTCACCAGTAAAACTTACATTAATCTGTTTGGTATAAAACTTAGGGTGTCCGCGCAACTGTTTTCGCCACTTAGCTAAAGTGGAAACCCGCTTGACTTTGAGGGGTGTACATTGAGCAACTAATAAAGACTTAACACGGGCAAGTTTCTTACCCAAAGTGTCCTGCAACATGGCATCCCTCACAAAAGTCCGCACAATACTGAGAGACTGTTGGTAGCGCATGAGCCAAGGGAAAAGTGGTGAGGGAAACAGCTGGAGTGGGGGAAGGTCACAGTGGTGGGGGAAGGTGAGGTTGTACGCTGTGGTATCGCATCACTCCACCATGAGCTGTCCTACAGTTAACACACCGTTCTCTCGGCCCGAGTTGGCACTAGAAGAAACCTTACTGTACAGCTTAGGCTGTGAGGGGTAAGGAAGAAAAGTTAAAGTGGAAGTTATGTTAAACTCTAAGGTGAAGAGCCGTCTAAATAAAGTAATTGTATCCCTGCAATCCCCAAGAACTTTAGAGAAATACCATTTTATAAAGCGACATCTCACTCTTAGGCAAAACGAATTGGAAATGGAAAAAGATCACAGTAAAATAAATCTAACTTAAAATTCAGACTGGACACTCATGGCGATATTACGTGCATACGCCACCCTAAACATTACAAGTTAGGTTATTGAGCACCTCTGGTACGATAACCGACGTGCTAGAGTTAAAGTGTGATGACCGTGAGTCAAAACACTGAAATACTATAAGTCGATATCGTCCCAGAGTTAAAGTGTAGTGACCTAGATTCTAAACTTGTAAAAATACTTACATATAGAGAGTTAGAGAACAGCGAGACGCACCGTATGGAAGCCGGAGACATACTGGCGGAGCGATGTTGTGCAGCCTAGGGACTCAGTTGTGGTGGGGGTATAGCCAACACTTAGAGTAAAAGTGTTGTGGGTGACCTTGAAGTGACATAAGTGTGACCTTGGGGTGACCTTGAGGTGACCTTGACGTGACCTTGACGTGACCTTGAGGTGACCTTGAGGTGACCTTGAAGTGACCTTGGGGTGACCTTGAGGTGACCTTGGGGTGACCTTGAGGTGACCTTGGGGTGACCTTGAAGTGACCTTGGGGTGACCTTGAGGTGACCTTGGGGTGACCTTGAGGTGACCTTGGGGTGACCTTGACGTGACCTTGGGGTGACCTTGAGGTGACCTTGAGGTGACCTTGGGGTGACCTTGAGGTGACCTTGAGGTGACCTTGAGGTGACCTTGAAGTGACCTTGAAGTGACCTTGGAGTGACCTTGACGTGACCTTGGGGTGACCTTGAGGTGACCTTGAGGTGACCTTGACGTGACCTTGACGTGACCTTGAAGTGACCTTGAGGTGACCTTGAGGTGACCTTGGGGTGACCTTGAGGTGACCTTGGGGTGACCTTGACGTGACCTTGGGTGACCTTGACGTGACCTTGGGGTGACCTTCAGGTGACCTTGAGGTGAACTTGAGGTGACCTTGAAGTGACCTTGGGGTGACCTTGACGTGACCTTGGGGTGACCTTGAGGTGACCTTGAGGTGACCTTGAGGTGACCTTGAGGTGACCTTGGGGTGACCTTGAGGTGACCTTGGGGTGACCTTGCCCCCGATGGCGCCCCCACCTCTGTGCCCCCGATGCCGCCCCTTGGGGGGCGACCGGTGGGGATATAAGGCGGCCCGGCCGCAGCCGGCTCGCAGTCCGCTCCCGCGCGTTGAACGTGAACGATCGGGACGGACCGCCATAGGCCTCACTAAACACTGAAAGGCGCCTTCACTGTTTAGCGAAGTCTACTCTAACTTTAAGACTTGTATTATTTCTAAGATATTGCGCTTGCGTTTGGGTATTGGGAATTGTTTTATATGAGAGTGTTTCACTTGTATCCTATGTCTCCTGTGTGTCTCGTTTGTCTTTTATCCTGTGTGTCTTGTTTGTCATATGTGTTTAATGTGTATGTGCTTGTTCCAGCATTTACTATGTTGAGCTCAACTTTGTGTTGTAAGTGTGTTATATTTATCTAAAGTGTATACGCTTGTTTTAGCATTCCCCCTTGAGCTTTTTTCACAGCTCAAAGTAAATTGTAACGTCAGGGAACGGGAGTAGGCCCCCGTGTAAAAGCATTTTATACCAACGTTAGCATGAGTCCTCTCAGGCATGCAATATTGCGGCTGGGTTTGGGACTCGGTCCGTTTGTACGCTGACATGCAGACCACAGCTGTGGCCAATTTGCGGTGGCCTCTGCACTCGGACCGAGGGCGTAAGCCACTAGGGCTGTCCTCAACCTCTTGTTTCCCTTCTGGAAACTCAAAATTATGTAAATGAATCTTTGTTAGCTATTTGTGTTTTTTAGTCCCCAAGGCCCCCCGAACATTCGTGGTTCGCCATGGATGTACGGGGGCCGAAATTTTTTAATGTTCGTGTGGCCTTGACCCACAAAGGACTTATAAAGATTCACTGCATTGATAAAGTTAAATATTAAAGATAGGGTACGGGAGTAGACCCCCGTGTAAAGCTATTTTAAAACCAATGTTAGTATGGGTCCTCTCAGGCATGCAATATTGCGGCTGGGTTGGGAACCGGTCCGTTTGTACGCTGGCATGCAGACCACAGCTGTGGCCAATTTGCGGCGGCCTCTGCACTCGGACCGAGGACGTAAGCCACTAGGGCTGTCCTCAACCTCTCTCAAAATTATGTAAATGTTTTGTTAGTTATTTGTTACCAATGCAGTAAATATTTAAAAGTCTTGCGTGGCGAAGGGTACACGACATTGGATGTTGCTCTGTTGTCATAGTTGGGTCTCTTCGGAGGCTACAGCGATGACAACCCAAGTGCTCCACACCCCTATGGGGGTGTGGGGCTTAATTTTTTTAAAGTTTTTTCGTGACCTTGACCTAAATATATAAAAGTTTTCAAAATCTTTAACAGTCAGGTCTTATTAACACAGTAAATATTCCGGACGCGAAGTGCCCCCCCC
>JAQYXR010001320.1:0-35606 GCA_030545055.2 Neoaliturus tenellus | reverse complement strand
TATCCAAAACGATAGTCAACATGCCGGACTATCCAAAACGATAGTCAACATGCCGGACTATCCAAAACGATAGTCCCAATGCTGGACTATCCAAAACGATAGTCCCATGCCGGACTATCCAAAACGATAGTCCCCATGCCGGACTATCCAAAACGATAGTCCCCATGCCAAGCTATCCAAAACGATAGTCCCCATGCAGTTTATCCAAAACGATACTCCCCATGCTGGATTATCCAAAACGATAGTCCCCTTGCCGGACTATCCAAAACGATACTCCCATGCCGGACTATCCAAAACGATAGTCCCCTTGCCGGACTATCCAAAACGATAGTCCCCATGCCGGACTATCCAAAACCATAGTCCCAATGCCGGACTATCCAAAACGATAGTCCCCATGCCGGACTATCCAAAACGATAGTCCCCATGCCGGACTATCTAAAACGGTAGTCCCCATGCTTGACTATCCAAACGGTAGTCCCCACGCCGGACTATCCAAAACGATAGTCAACATGCCGGACTATCCAAAACGATAGTCAACATGCCGGACTATCCAAAACGATAGTCAACATGCCGGACTATCCAAAACGATAGACTCCATGCCGGACTATCCAAAACGATAGACTCCATGCCGGACTATCCAAAACGATAGTCCCATGCCGGACTATCCAAAATGATAGTCCCTATGCCGGACTATCCAAAACGAGAGTCCGTATGCCGGACCTATCCAAAACGATAGTCCCCATGCTTGACTATCTAAAACGATAGTCCCCCATGCCGGACTATTCAAAACGATAGTCCCAATGCTGGACTATCCAAAACGATAGTCCCCATTTCGGACTATTCAAAAACGATAGTCCCAATGCCGGACTATCCAAAACGATATTCCCCATGCCGGACTATCCAAAAGGATAGTCCCCATGCCGGACTATCCAAAACGATAGTCCCCATGCCGGACTATCCAAAAGATAGTCCTTGTGCCGGACTATCCAAAACGATAGTCCCCATGCCGGGATATCCAAAACGATAGTCCCCATGCAGGACTCTCCAAAACGATAGTCCCTATGCCGGACTATCAAAAAAGATAGTCCCAATGCAGGACTATCCAAAACGATAGTCCCCCATGTCGGACTATCCAAAACGATAGTCCCCATGTCGGACTATCCAAAACGATAGTCCCCATGTCGGACTATCCAAAACGATAGTCCCCATGCCGGACTATCCAAAACGATACTCCCATGCCGGACTATCCAAAACAATAGTCCGAATGCCGGACTATCCAAAATGATAGTCCCCATGCCGGACTATCAAAAAAATAGTCCCAATGCCGGACTATAGAAAAAACGATATTCCCCATGCCGGACTATCAAAAAAAATAGTCCCCATGCCGGAATATCCAAATCGATAGTCCCCATGCCGGAATATCCAAAACGATAGTCCCCATGCCGGACTATCCAAAACGATAGTCCCTATGCCGGACTATCTAAAACAATAGTCCCCATGCCGGACTATCCAAAACGATAGTCCCCATGCCGGAATATCCAAAACGATAGTCCCCATGCCGGACTATCCAAACCGATAGTCCCCATGTCGGACTATGCAAAACGATAGTCCCCATGCCGGACTATCCAAACCGATAGTCCCCATGTCGGACTATCCAAAACGATAGTCCCCATTTCGGACTATCCAAAACGATAGTCCCCATTTCGGACTATCCAAAACGATAGTCCCCATGCCAGACTATCCAAAACGATAGTACTTATGCCGGACTATCCAAAACGATAGTCCCTATGCCGAACTATCCAAAACGATAGTCCCCATGCCGGACTATCCAAAACGATAGTCCCCATGCCGGACTATCAAAAACGATAGTCCCCTAGCCAGGACTATCCAAAACGATAGTCCCATGCCGGACTATCCAAAACGATAGTCCCCATGCCGGACTATCCAAAACGATAGTCCCCATGCCGGACTATCCAAAACGATAGTCCCCGTGCCGGACTATCCAAAACGATAGTCAACATGCTGGACTATCCAAAACGATAGTCAACATGCCGGACTATCCAAAACAATAGACTCCATGCCGGACTATCCAAAACGATAGTCCCATGCCGGACTATCCAAAACGATAGTCCCCCATGCCGGACTATCCAAAACGATAGTCCCCATGCCGGACTATCCAAAACGATAGTCCCCATTGCCGGACTATCCAAAACGATAGTCCCCATGCCGGACTATCCAAGACGAGAGGCCGTATGCCGGACTATCCAAAACGATAGTCCCCATGCCGGACTATCCAAAACGATAGTCCCCATGCCGGACTATTCAAAACGATAGTCCCAATGCCGGACTATCCAAAACGATAGTCCCCATTTCGGACTATCCAAAACGATAGTCCCAATGCCGGACTATCCAAAAACGATAGTCCCCATGCCGGACTATCCAAAAGGATAGTCCCCATGCCGGACTATCCAAAAAGATAGTCCCAATGCCGGACTATCCAAAACGATAGTCCTTGTGCCGGACTATCCAAAACGATAGTCCCCATGCCGGACTATCCAAAACGATAGTCCCCATGTCGGACTATCCAAAACGATAGTCCCCATGTCGGACTATCCAAAACGATAGTCCCCATGCCGGACTATCCAAAACGATAGTCCCCATGCCGGGCTATCCAAAACGATAGTCCCCATGCCGGATATCCAAAACGATAGTCCCCATGCCGGGATATCCAAAAATATAGTCCCATGCAGGACTCTCCAAAACGATAGTCCCAATGCCGGACTATCCAAAAAGATAGTCCCAATGCAGGACTATCCAAAACGATAGTCCCCATGTCGGACTATCCAAAACGATAGTCCCATGTCGGACTATCCAAAACGATAGTCCCCATGCCGGACTATTAAAAACGATAGTCCCCATGCCGGACTATCCAAAACGATAATCCCCATGCCGGACTATTCAAAACGATAGTCCCCATGCCGGACTATCCAAAACGATAGTACTTATGCCGGACTTTCCAAAACGATAGTCCCCATGCCGGACTATCCAAAATGATAGTCCCCATGCCGGACTATCCAAAACGATAGTCCCCATGTCGGACTATGCAAAACGATAGTCCCCATGCCGGACTATCCAAAACGATAGTCCCCATGCTAGAATATCCAAAACGATAGTCCCCATGCCAGACTATCCAAAACGATAGTCCCCATGTCGGACTATCCAAAACGATAGTCCCCATTTCGGACTATCCAAAAGGATAGTCCCCATGCCGGACTATCCAAAACGATAGTCCCCATGCCGGACTATCCAAACGATAGTCCCCATGCCGGAATATCCAAAACGATAGTCCCCATGCCGGACTATCCAAACCGATAGTCCCCATGTCGGACTATGCAAAACGATAGTCTCCATGCCGGACTATCCAAAACGATAGTCCCCATGCTGGACTATCCAAAACGATAGTCCACATGCCAGACTATCCAAAACGATAGTCCCCATGTCGGACTATCCAAAACGATAGTCCCCATTTCGGACTATCCAAAACGATAGTCCCCATGCCAGACTATCCAAAACGATAGTACTTATGCCGACTATCCAAAACGATAGTCCCTATGCCGAACTATCCAAAACGATAGTCCCCATGCCGGACTATCCAAAACGATAGTCCCCATGCCGGACTATCAAAAACGATAGTCCCCTAGCCAGACTATCCAAAACGATAGTCCCCATGCCGGACTATCCAAAACGATAGTCCCCATGCCGGACTATCCAAAACGATAGTCCCCGTGCCGGACTATCCAAAACGATAGTCAACATGCTGGACTATCCAAAACGATAGTCAACATGCCGGACTATCCAAAACAATAGACTCATGCCGGACTATCCAAAACGATAGTCCCATGCCGGACTATCCAAAACGATAGTCCCCATGCCGGACTATCCAAAACGATAGTCCCCATGCCGGACTATCCAAAACGATAGTCCCCATTGCCGGACTATCCAAAACGATAGTCCCCATGCCGGACTATCCAAAACGAGAGGCCGTATGCCGGACTATCCAAAACGATAGTCCCATGCCGGACTATCCAAAACGATAGTCCCCATGCCGGACTATTCAAAACGATAGTCCCAATGCCGGACTATCCAAAACGATAGTCCCCATTTCGGACTATCCAAAACGATAGTCCCAATGCCGGACTATCCAAACGATAGTCCCCATGCCGGACTATCCAAAAGGATAGTCCCCATGCCGGACTATCCAAAAAGATAGTCCCAATGCCGGACTATCCAAAACGATAGTCCTTGTGCCGGACTATCCAAAACGATAGTCCCCATGCCGGACTATCCAAAACGATAGTCCCCATGTCGGACTATCCAAAACGATAGTCCCCATGTCGGACTATCCAAAACGATAGTCCCCATGCCGGACTATCCAAAACGATAGTCCCCATGCCGGGCTATCCAAAACGATAGTCCCCATGCCGGGATATCCAAAACGATAGTCCCCATGCCGGGATATCCAAAACGATAGTCCCCATGCAGGACTCTCCAAAACGATAGTCCCAATGCCGGACTATCCAAAAAGATAGTCCCAATGCAGGACTATCCAAAACGATAGTCCCCATGTCGGACTATCCAAACGATAGTCCCCATGTCGGACTATCCAAAACGATAGTCCCCATGCCGGACTATTAAAAACGATAGTCCCCATGCCGGACTATCCAAAACGATAATCCCCATGCCGGACTATTCAAAACGATAGTCCCCATGCCGGACTATCCAAAACGATAGTACTTATGCTGGACTTTCCAAACGATAGTCCCCATGCCGGACTATCCAAAACGATAGTCCCCATGCCGGACTATCCAAAACGATAGTCCCCATGTCGGACTATGCAAAACGATAGTCCCCATGCCGGACTATCCAAAACGATAGTCCCCATGCTAGAATATCCAAAACGATAGTCCCCATGCCAGACTATCCAAAACGATAGTCCCCATGTCGGACTATCCAAAACGATAGTCCCCATTTCGGACTATCCAAAAGGATAGTCCCCATGCCGGACTATCCAAAACGATAGTCCCCATGCCGGACTATCCAAAAACGATAGTCCCCATGCCGGACTATCTAAAACGATAGTCCCCATGCCGGACTTTTCAAAACGATAGTCCAAGTGCCGGACTATCCAAAACGATAGTCCCCATGCCGGACTATCCAAAACAATAGTCCCATGCCGGACTATCCAAAACGATAGTCCCCATGCCGGACTATCCAAAACGATAGTCCCCATGCCGGACTATCCAAAACGATAGTCCCCATGCCGGACTTTTCAAAACGATAGTCCCCATGCCGGACTATCCAAAACGATAGTCCCCATGCCGGACTATCCAAAACAATAGTCCCCATGCCGGACTATCCAAAACGATAGTCCCAATGCCGGACTCTCCAAAACGATAGTCCCCGTGCCGGACTATCCAAAACGATAGTCCCTATGCCGGACTATTCAAAACGATAGTCAACATGCCGGACTATCCAAAACGATAGTCAACATGCCGGACTATCCAAAACGATAGACTCCATGCCGGACTATCCAAAACGATAGTCCCATGCCGGACTATCCAAAATGATAGTCCCTAGACCGGACTATCCAAAACGAGAGTCCGTATGCCGGACTATCCAAAACGATAGTCCCCATGCCGGACTATTCAAAACGATAGTCCCAATGCTGGACTATCCAAAACGATAGTCCACATTTCGGACTATCAAAAACGATAGTCCCCGTGCCGGATTATCCAAAACGATAGTCAACATGCCGGACTATCCAAAACGATAGTCAACATGCCGGACTATCCAAAACGATAGTCCCCATGCTGGACTATCCAAAACGATAGTCCCATGCCGGACTATCCAAAACGATAGTCCCCATGCCGGACTATCCAAAACGATAGTCCCCATGCCAAGCTATCCAAAACGATAGTCCCCATGCCAGTTTATCCAAAACGATACTCCCCATGCTGGATTATCCAAAACGATAGTCCCCTTGCCGGACTATCCAAAACGATACTCCCCATGCCGGACTATCCAAAACGATAGTCCCCTTGCCGGACTATCCAAAACGATAGTCCCCATGCCGGACTATCCAAAACCATAGTCCCAATGCCGGACTATCCAAAACGATAGTCCCCATGCCGGACTATCCAAACGATAGTCCCCATGCCGGACTATCTAAAACGGTAGTCCCCATGCTTGACTATCCAAAACGGTAGTCCCCACGCCGGACTATCCAAAACGATAGTCAACATGCCGGACTATCCAAAACGATAGTCAACATGCCGGACTATCCAAAACGATAGTCAACATGCCGGACTATCCAAAACGATAGACTCCATGCCGGACTATCCAAAACGATAGACTCCATGCCGGACTATCCAAAACGATAGTCCCATGCCGGACTATCCAAAATGATAGTCCCTATGCCGGACTATCCAAAACGAGAGTCCGTATGCCGGACTATCCAAAACGATAGTCCCCATGCTTGACTATCTAAAACGATAGTCCCCATGCCGGACTATTCAAAACGATAGTCCCAATGCTGGACTATCCAAAACGATAGTCCCCATTTCGGACTATCAAAAACGATAGTCCCAATGCCGGACTATCCAAAACGATATTCCCCATGCCGGACTATCCAAAAGGATAGTCCCCATGCCGGACTATCCAAAACGATAGTCCCCATGCCGGACTATCCAAAACGATAGTCCTTGTGCCGGACTATCCAAAACGATAGTCCCCATGCCGGGATATCCAAAACGATAGTCCCCATGCAGGACTCTCCAAAACGATAGTCCCTATGCCGGACTATCAAAAAAGATAGTCCCAATGCAGGACTATCCAAAACGATAGTCCCCATGTCGGACTATCCAAAACGATAGTCCCCATGTCGGACTATCCAAAACGATAGTCCCCATGTCGGACTATCCAAAACGATAGTCCCCATGCCGGACTATCCAAAACGATACTCCCCATGCCGGACTATCCAAAACAATAGTCCGAATGCCGGACTATCCAAAATGATAGTCCCCATGCCGGACTATCAAAAAAAATAGTCCCAATGCCGGACTATAGAAAAACGATATTCCCCATGCCGGACTATCAAAAAAAATAGTCCCCATGCCGGAATATCCAAATCGATAGTCCCCATGCCGGAATATCCAAAACGATAGTCCCCATGCCGGACTATCCAAAACGATAGTCCCTATGCCGGACTATCTAAAACAATAGTCCCCATGCCGGACTATCCAAAACGATAGTCCCCATGCCGGAATATCCAAAACGATAGTCCCCATGCCGGACTATCCAAACCGATAGTCCCCATGTCGGACTATGCAAAAACGATAGTCCCCCATGCCGGGACTATCCAAACCGATAGTCCCCATGTCGGACTATCCAAAACGATAGTCCCCATTTCGGACTATCCAAAACGATAGTCCCCATTTCGGACTATCCAAAACGATAGTCCCATGCCAGACTATCCAAAACGATAGTACTTATGCCGGACTATCCAAAACGATAGTCCCTATGCCGAACTATCCAAAACGATAGTCCCCATGCCGGACTATCCAAAACGATAGTCCCCATGCCGGACTATCAAAAACGATAGTCCCCTAGCCAGACTATCCAAAACGATAGTCCCCATGCCGGACTATCCAAAACGATAGTCCCCATGCCGGACTATCCAAAACGATAGTCCCCATGCCGGACTATCCAAAACGATAGTCCCCGTGCCGGACTATCCAAAACGATAGTCAACATGCTGGACTATCCAAAACGATAGTCAACATGCCGGACTATCCAAAACAATAGACTCCATGCCGGACTATCCAAAACGATAGTCCCATGCCGGACTATCCAAAACGATAGTCCCCATGCCGGACTATCCAAAACGATAGTCCCCATGCCGGACTATCCAAAACGATAGTCCCCATTGCCGGACTATCCAAAACGATAGTCCCCATGCCGGACTATCCAAGACGAGAGGCCGTATGCCGGACTATCCAAAACGATAGTCCCCATGCCGGACTATCCAAAACGATAGTCCCCATGCCGGACTATTCAAAACGATAGTCCCAATGCCGGACTATCCAAAACGATAGTCCCCATTTCGGACTATCCAAAACGATAGTCCCAATGCCGGACTATCCAAAACGATAGTCCCCATGCCGGACTATCCAAAAGGATAGTCCCCATGCCGGACTATCCAAAAAGATAGTCCCAATTGCCGGACTATCCAAAACGATAGTCCTTGTGCCGGACTATCCAAAACGATAGTCCCCATGCCGGACTATCCAAAACGATAGTCCCCATGTCGGACTATCCAAAACGATAGTCCCCATGTCGGACTATCCAAAACGATAGTCCCCATGCCGGACTATCCAAAACGATAGTCCCCATGCCGGGCTATCCAAAACGATAGTCCCCATGCCGGGATATCCAAAACGATAGTCCCCATGCCGGGATATCCAAAAATATAGTCCCCATGCAGGACTCTCCAAAACGATAGTCCCAATGCCGGACTATCCAAAAAGATAGTCCCAATGCAGGACTATCCAAAACGATAGTCCCCATGTCGGACTATCCAAAACGATAGTCCCCATGTCGGACTATCCAAAACGATAGTCCCCATGCCGGACTATTAAAAACGATAGTCCCCATGCCGGACTATCCAAAACGATAATCCCCATGCCGGACTATTCAAAACGATAGTCCCCATGCCGGACTATCCAAAACGATAGTACTTATGCCGGACTTTCCAAACGATAGTCCCCATGCCGGACTATCCAAAATGATAGTCCCCATGCCGGACTATCCAAAACGATAGTCCCCATGTCGGACTATGCAAAACGATAGTCCCCATGCCGGACTATCCAAAACGATAGTCCCCATGCTAGAATATCCAAAACGATAGTCCCCATGCCAGACTATCCAAAACGATAGTCCCCATGTCGGACTATCCAAAACGATAGTCCCCATTTCGGACTATCCAAAAGGATAGTCCCCATGCCGGACTATCCAAAACGATAGTCCCCATGCCGGACTATCCAAAACGATAGTCCCCATGCCGGAATATCCAAAACGATAGTCCCCATGCCGGACTATCCAAACCGATAGTCCCCATGTCGGACTATGCAAAACGATAGTCCCCATGCCGGACTATCCAAAACGATAGTCCCCATGCTGGACTATCCAAAACGATAGTCCACATGCCAGACTATCCAAAACGATAGTCCCCATGTCGGACTATCCAAAACGATAGTCCCCATTTCGGACTATCCAAAACGATAGTCCCCATGCCAGACTATCCAAAACGATAGTACTTATGCCGGACTATCCAAAACGATAGTCCCTATGCCGAACTATCCAAAACGATAGTCCCCATGCCGGACTATCCAAAACGATAGTCCCCATGCCGGACTATCAAAAACGATAGTCCCCTAGCCAGACTATCCAAAACGATAGTCCCCATGCCGGACTATCCAAAACGATAGTCCCCATGCCGGACTATCCAAAACGATAGTCCCCGTGCCGGACTATCCAAAACGATAGTCAACATGCTGGACTATCCAAAACGATAGTCAACATGCCGGACTATCCAAACAATAGACTCCATGCCGGACTATCCAAAACGATAGTCCCATGCCGGACTATCCAAAACAATAGTCCCCATGCCGGACTATCCAAAACGATAGTCCCCATGCCGGACTATCCAAAACGATAGTCCCCATTGCCGGACTATCCAAAACGATAGTCCCCATGCCGGACTATCCAAAACGAGAGGCCGTATGCCGGACTATCCAAAACGATAGTCCCCATGCCGGACTATCCAAAACGATAGTCCCCATGCCGGACTATTCAAAACGATAGTCCCAATGCCGGACTATCCAAAACGATAGTCCCCATTTCGGACTATCCAAAACGATAGTCCCAATGCCGGACTATCCAAAACGATAGTCCCCATGCCGGACTATCCAAAAGGATAGTCCCCATGCCGGACTATCCAAAAAGATAGTCCCAATGCCGGACTATCCAAAACGATAGTCCTTGTGCCGGACTATCCAAAACGATAGTCCCCATGCCGGACTATCCAAAACGATAGTCCCCATGTCGGACTATCCAAAACGATAGTCCCCATGTCGGACTATCCAAAACGATAGTCCCCATGCCGGACTATCCAAAACGATAGTCCCCATGCCGGGCTATCCAAAACGATAGTCCCCATGCCGGGATATCCAAAACGATAGTCCCCATGCCGGGATATCCAAAACGATAGTCCCCATGCAGGACTCTCCAAAACGATAGTCCCAATGCCGG
The DNA here is from genome assembly GCA_030545055.2 of Neoaliturus tenellus. NCBI lineage: Eukaryota > Metazoa > Arthropoda > Insecta > Hemiptera > Cicadellidae > Neoaliturus > Neoaliturus tenellus. The sequence continues at coordinate 25,238 of JAQYXR010001320.1, read as the reverse complement.
ACTATCCAAAAAGATAGTCCCAATGCAGGACTATCCAAAACGATAGTCCCCATGTCGGACTATCCAAAACGATAGTCCCCATGTCGGACTATCCAAAACGATAGTCCCCATGCCGGACTATTAAAAACGATAGTCCCCATGCCGGACTATCCAAAACGATAATCCCCATGCCGGACTATTCAAAACGATAGTCCCCATGCCGGACTATCCAAAACGATAGTACTTATGCCGGACTTTCCAAAACGATAGTCCCCATGCCGACTATCCAAAACGATAGTCCCCATGCCGGACTATCCAAAACGATAGTCCCCATGTCGGACTATGCAAAACGATAGTCCCCATGCCGGACTATCCAAAACGATAGTCCCCATGCTAGAATATCCAAAACGATAGTCCCCATGCCAGACTATCCAAAACGATAGTCCCCATGTCGGACTATCCAAAACGATAGTCCCCCATTTCGGACTATCCAAAAGGATAGTCCCCATGCCGGACTATCCAAAACGATAGTCCCCATGCCGGACTATCCAAAACGATAGTCCCCATGCCGGACTATCTAAAACGATAGTCCCCATGCCGGACTTTTCAAAACGATAGTCCAAGTGCCGGACTATCCAAAACGATAGTCCCCATGCCGGACTATCCAAAACAATAGTCCCCATGCCGGACTATCCAAAACGATAGTCCCCATGCCGGACTATCCAAAACGATAGTCCCCATGCCGGACTATCCAAAACGATAGTCCCCATGCCGGACTTTTCAAAACGATAGTCCCCATGCCGGACTATCCAAAACGATAGTCCCCATGCCGGACTATCCAAAACAATAGTCCCAATGCCGGACTATCCAAAACGATAGTCCCCATGCCGGACTATCCAAAACGATAGTCCCCGTGCCGGACTATCCAAAACGATAGTCCCTATGCCGGACTATTCAAAACGATAGTCCCCGTGCCGGACTATCCAAAATGATAGTCCCCATTTCGGACTATCCAAAATGATAGTCACTATGCCGGACTATCCAAAACAATAGTCAAAATGCCGGACTATCCAAAACGATAGTCAACATGCCGGACTATCCAAAACGATAGTCCCCATGCTGGACCATCCAAAACGATAGTCCCATGCCGGACTATCCAAAACGATAGTCCCCATGCCGGACTAGCCAAAACGATAGTCCCCATGCCAAGCTATCCAAAACGATAGTCCCCATGCCGGATTATCCAAAACGATACTCCCCATGCTGGATTATCCAAAACGATAGTCCCCTTGCCGGACTATCCAAAACGATACTCCCCATGCCGGACCATCCAAAACGGTAGTCCCCATGCTTGACTATCCAAAACGGTAGTCCCCACGCCGGATTATCCAAAACGATAGTCAACATGCCGGACTATCCAAAACGATAGTCAACATGCCGGACTATCCAAAACGATAGTCTCCATGCCGGACTATCCAAAACGATAGTCCCATGCCGGACTATCCAAAACGATAGTCCCAATGCCGGACTATCCAAAACGATAGTCCCCATGCCGGACTATCCAAAACGAGAGTCCGTATGCCGGACTATCCAAAACGATAGTCCCCATGCCGGACTATCCAAAACGATAGTCCCCATGGTGGACTATCCAAAACGATAGTCCTAATGCCGGACTATCCAAAAAGATAGTCCCCATTTCGGACTATCCAAAACGATAGTCCCAATGCCGGACTATCCAAAACGATAGTCCCCATGCCGGACTATCCAAAAGGATAGTCCCCATGCCGGACTATCCAAAAGGATAGTCCCCATGCCGGACTATCCAAAAGGATAGTCCCCATGCCGGACTATCCAAAACGATAGTCCTCATGCCGGACTATCCAAAACGATAGTCCTTGTGCCGGACTATCCAAAACGATAGTCCCCATGCCGGAATATCCAAAACGATAGTAACCATGCCGGACTATCCAAAACGATAGTCCTTATGCCGGACTATCCAAAACGATAGTCCATGTGCCGGACTATCCAAAACGATAGTCCCAATGCCAGACTATCCAAAACGATAGTCCCCATGTCGTACTATCCAAAACTATAGTCCCCATGTCGTACTATCCAAAACGATAGTCAAATTGTCGGACTATCAAAACGATAGTCCCCATGCCGGACTATCCAAAACGATAGTCCCAATGCCGGACTATCCAAAACGATAGTCCCCATGCCGGACTATACAAAATGATAGTCCCCATGCCGGACTATCAAAAACGATAGTCCCAATGCCGGACTATAGAAAAACGATATTCCCCATGCCGGACTATCCAAAACGATAGTCCCCATGCCGGACTATCCAAAACGATAGTCCCCATGCCGGACTATCCAAAACGATAGTCCCCATGCCAAGCTATCCAAAACGATAGTCCCCATGCCAGATTATCCAAAACGATACTCCCCATGTGGGATTATCCAAAACGATAGTCCCCTTGCCGGACTATCCAAAACGATACTCCCCATGCCGGACTATCCAAAACGATAGTCCCCTTGCCGGACTATCCAAAACGATAGTCCCCATGCCGGACTATCCAAAACCATAGTCCCAATGCCGGACTATCCAAAACGATAGTCCCCATGCCGGACTATCCTAAACGATAGTCCCCATGCCGGAATATCTAAAACGGTAGTCCCCATGCTTGACTATCCAAAACGGTAGTCCCCACGCCGGACTATCCAAAACGATAGTCAACATGCCGGACTATCCAAAACGATAGTCAACATGCCGGACTATCCAAAACGATAGTCAACATGCCGGACTATCCAAAACGATAGACTCCATGCCGGACTATCCAAAACGATAGTCCCATGCCGGACTATCCAAAATGATAGTCCCTAGACCGGACTATCCAAAACGAGAGTCCGTATGCCGGACTATCCAAAACGATAGTCCCCATGCCGGACTATTCAAAACGATAGTCCCAATGCTGGACTATCCAAAACGATAGTCCCCATTTCGGACTATCAAAAACGATAGTCCCCGTGCCGAACTATCCAAAACGATAGTCAACATGCCGGACTATCCAAAACGATAGTCAACATGCCGGACTATCCAAAACGATAGTCCCCATGCTGGACTATATAAAACGATAGTCCCATGCCGGACTATCCAAAACGATAGTCCCCATGCCGGACTATCCAAAACAATAGTCCCCATGCCAAGCTATCCAAAACGATAGTCCCCATGCCAGATTATCCAAAACGATACTCCCCATGCTGGATTATCCAAAACGATAGTCCCCTTGCCGGACTATCCAAAACGATACTCCCCATGCCGGACTATCCAAAACGATAGTCCCCTTGCCGGACTATCCAAAACGATAGTCCCCATGCCGGACTATCCAAAACCATAGTCCCAATGCCGGACTATCCAAAACGATAGTCCCCATGCCGGACTATCCAAAACGATAGTCCCCATGCCGGACTATCTAAAACGGTAGTCCCCATGCTTGACTATCCAAAACGGTAGTCCCCACGCCGGACTATCCAAAACGATAGTCAACATGCCGGACTATCCAAAACGATAGTCAACATGCCGGACTATCCAAAACGATAGTCAACATGCCGGACTATCCAAAACGATAGACTCCATGCCGGACTATCCAAAACGATAGTCCCATGCCGGACTATCCAAAATGATAGTCCCTATGCCGGACTATCCAAAACGAGAGTCCGTATGCCGGACTATCCAAAACGATAGTCCCCATGCCGGACTATCTAAAACGATAGTCCCCATGCCGGACTATTCAAAACGATAGTCCCAATGCTGGACTATCCAAAACGATAGTCCCCATTTCGGACTATCAAAAACGATAGTCCCAATGCCGGACTATCCAAAACGATATTCCCCATGCCGGACTATCCAAAAGGATAGTCCCCATGCCGGACTATCCAAAACGATAGTCCCCATGCCGGACTATCCAAAACGATAGTCCTTGTGCCGGACTATCCAAAACGATAGTCCCCATGCCGGACTATCCAAAACGATAGTACCCATGTCGGACTATCCAAAACGATAGTCCCCATGCCGGACTATCCAAAACGATAGTCCCCATGCCGGACTATCCAAAACGATAGTCCCCATGCCGGGATATCCAAAACGATAGTCCCCATGCAGGACTCTCCAAAACGATAGTCCCTATGCCGGACTATCAAAAAAGATAGTCCCAATGCAGGACTATCCAAAACGATAGTCCCCATGTCGGACTATCCAAAACGATAGTCCCCATGTCGGACTATCCAAAACGATAGTCCCCATGTCGGACTATCCAAAACGATAGTCCCCATGCCGGACTATCCAAAACGATACTCCCCATGCTGGACTATCCAAAACAATAGTCCGAATGCCGGACTATCCAAAATGATAGTCCCCATGCCGGACTATAAAAAAAAATAGTCCCAATGCCGGACTATAGAAAAACGATATTCCCCATGCCGGACTATCAAAAAAAATAGTCCCCATGCCGGAATATCCAAATCGATAGTCCCCATGCCGGAATATCCAAAACGATAGTCCCCATGCCGGACTATCCAAAACGATAGTCCCTATGCCGGACTATCTAAAACAATAGTCCCCATGCCGGACTATCCAAAACGATAGTCCCCATGCCGGAATATCCAAAACGATAGTCCCCATGCCGGACTATCCAAACCGATAGTCCCCATGTCGGACTATGCAAAACGATAGTCCCCATGCCGGACTATCCAAAACGATAGTCCCCATGCCGGACTATCCAAAACGATAGTCCACATGCCAGACTATCCAAAACGATAGTCCCCATGTCGGACTATCCAAAACGATAGTCCCCATTTCGGACTAACCAAAACGATAGTCCCCATGCCAGACTATCCAAAACGATAGTACTTATGCCGGACTATCCAAAACGATAGTCCCTATGCCGAACTATCCAAAACGATAGTCCCCATGCCGGACTATCCAAAACGATAGTCCCCATGCCGGACTATCAAAAACGATAGTCCCCTAGCCAGACTATCCAAAACGATAGTCCCCATGCCGGACTATCCAAAACGATAGTCCCCATGCCGGACTATCCAAAACGATAGTCCCCGTGCCGGACTATCCAAAACGATAGTCAACATGCCGGACTATCCAAAACGATAGTCAACATGCCGGACTATCCAAAACAATAGACTCCATGCCGGACTATCCAAAACGATAGTCCCATGCCGGACTATCCAAAACGATAGTCCCGATGCCGGACTATCCAAAACGATAGTCCCCATGCCGGACTATCCAAAACGATAGTCCCCATTGCCGGACTATCCAAAACGATAGTCCCCATGCCGGACTATCCAAAACGAGAGGCCGTATGCCGGACTATCCAAAACGATAGTCCCCATGCCGGACTATCCAAAACGATAGTCCCCATGCCGGACTATTCAAAACGATAGTCCCAATGCCGGACTATCCAAAACGATAGTCCCCATTTCGGACTATCCAAACCGATAGTCCCAATGCCGGACTATCCAAAACGATAGTCCCCATGCCGGACTATCCAAAAGGATAGTCCCCATGCCGGACTATCCAAAAAGATAGTCCCAATGCCGGACTATCCAAAACGATAGTCCTTGTGCCGGACTATCCAAAACGATAGTCCCCATGCCGGACTATCCAAAACGATAGTCCCCATGTCGGACTATCCAAAACGATAGTCCCCATGTCGGACTATCCAAAACGATAGTCCCCATGCCGGACTATCCAAAACGATAGTCCCCATGCCGGGATATCCAAAACGATAGTCCCCATGCCGGGATATCCAAAACGATAGTCCCCATGCCGGGATATCCAAAACGATAGTCCCCATGCAGGACTCTCCAAAACGATAGTCCCAATGCCGGACTATCCAAAAAGATAGTCCCAATGCAGGACTATCCAAAACGATAGTCCCCATGCCGGACTATTAAAAACGATAGTCCCCATGCCGGACTATCCAAAACGATAATCCCCATGCCGGACTATTCAAAACGATAGTCCCCATGCCGGACTATCCAAAACGATAGTCCCAATGCCGGACTATCCAAAACGATAGTCCCCATGCCGGACTATCAAAAACGATAGTCCCAATGCCGGACTATAGAAAAACGATATTCCCCATGCCGGACTATCCAAAACGATAGTCCCCATGCCGGACTATTAAAAACGATAGTCCCCATGCCGGACTATCCAAAACGATAATCCCCATGCCGGACTATTCAAAACGATAGTCCCCATGCCGGACTATATAAAACGATAGTCCCAATGCCGGACTATCCAAAACGATAGTCCCCATGCCGGACTATCAAAAACGATAGTCCCAATGCCGGACTATAGAAAAACGATATTCCCCATGCCGGACTATCCAAAACGATAGTCCCCATGCCGGAATATCCAAAACGATAGTCCCCATGCCGGAATATCCAAAACGATAGTCCCCATGCCGGAATATCCAAAACGATAGTCCCCATGCCGGAATATCCAAAACGATAGTCCCCATGCCGGACTATCTAAAACGATAGTCCCCATGCCGGACTATCCACAACGATAGTACTTATGCCGGACTTTCCAAAACGATAGTCCCCATGCCGGACTATCCAAAACGATAGTCCCCATGCCGGACTATCCAAAACGATAGTCCCCATGTCGGACTATGCAAAACGATAGTCCCCATGCCGGACTATCCAAAACGATAGTCCCCATGCTAGAATATCCAAAACGATAGTCCCCATGCCAGACTATCCAAAACGATAGTCCCCATGTCGGACTATCCAAAACGATAGTCCCCATTTCGGACTATCCAAAAGGATAGTCCCCATGCCGGACTATCCAAAACGATAGTCCCCATTCCGGACTATCCAAAACGATAGTCCCCATGCCGGACTATCTAAAACGATAGTCCCCATGCCGGACTTTTCAAAACGATAGTCCAAGTGCCGGACTATCCAAAACGATAGTCCCCATGCCGGACTATCCAAAACAATAGTCCCCATGCCGGACTATCCAAAACGATAGTCCCCATGCCGGACTATCCAAAACGATAGTCCCCATGCCGGACTATCCAAAACGATAGTCCCCATGCCGGACTTTTCAAAACGATAGTCCCCATGCCGGACTATCCAAAACGATAGTCCCCATGCCGGACTATCCAAAACAATAGTCCCCATGCCGGACTATCCAAAACGATAGTCCCCATGCCGGACTATCCAAAACGATAGTCCCCGTGCCGGACTATCCAAAACGATAGTCCCTATGCCGGACTATTCAAAACGATAGTCCCCGTGCCGGACTATCCAAAATGATAGTCCCCATTTCGGACTATCCAAAATGATAGTCCCCATGCTGGACCATCCAAAACGATAGTCCCATGCCGGACTATCCAAAACGATAGTCCCCATGCCGGACTAGCCAAAACGGTAGTCCCCATGCCAAGCTATCCAAAACGATAGTCCCCATGCCGGATTATCCAAAACGATACTCCCCATGCTGGATTATCCAAAACGATAGTCCCCTTGCCGGACTATCCAAAACGAAACTCCCCATGCCGGACCATCCAAAACGGTAGTCCCCATGCTTGACTATCCAAAACGGTAGTCCCCACGCCGGATTATCCAAAACGATAGTCAACATGCCGGACTATCCAAAACGATAGTCAACATGCCGGACTATCCAAAACGATAGTCTCCATGCCGGACTATCCAAAACGATAGTCCCATGCCGGACTATCCAAAACGATAGTCCCAATGCCGGACTATCCAAAACGATAGTCCCCATGCCGGACTATCCAAAACGAGAGTCCGTATGCCGGACTATCCAAAACGATAGTCCCCATGCCGGACTATCTAAAACGATAGTCCCCATGGTGGACTATCCAAAACGATAGTCCCAATGCCAGACTATCCAAAAAGATAGTCCCCATTTCGGACTATCCAAAACGATAGTCCCAATGCCGGACTATCCAAAACGATAGTCCCCATGCCGGACTATCCAAAAGGATAGTCCCCATGCCGGACTATCCAAAAGGATAGTCCCCATGCCGGACTATCCAAAAGGATAGTCCCCATGCCGGACTATCCAAAACGATAGTCCTCATGCCGGACTATCCAAAACGATAGTCCTTGTGCCGGACTATCCAAAACGATAGTCCCCATGCCGGAATATCCAAAACGATAGTAACCATGCCGGACTATCCAAAACGATAGTCCTTATGCCGGACTATCCAAAACGATAGTCCATGTGCCGGACTATCCAAAACGATAGTCCCAATGCCAGACTATCCAAAACGATAGTCCCCATGTCGTACTATCCAAAACTATAGTCCCCATGACGTACTATCCAAAACGATAGTCCCCTTGTCGGACTATCAAAACGATAGTCCCCATGCCGGACTATCCAAAACGATAGTCCCAATGCCGGACTATCCAAAACGATAGTCCCCATGCCGGACTATACAAAATGATAGTCCCCATGCCGGACTATCAAAAACGATAGTCCCAATGCCGGACTATAGAAAAACGATATTCCCCATGCCGGACTATCCAAAACGATAGTCCCCATGCCGGAATATCCAAAACGATAGTCCCCATGCCGGAATATCCAAAACAATAGTCCCCATGCCGGACTATCCAAAACGATAGTCCCTATGCCGGACTATCTAAAACAATAGTCCCCATGCCGGAATATCCAAAACGATAGTCCCCATGCCGGACTATCCAAAACGATAGTCCCTATGCCGGACTATCTAAAACAATAGTCCCCATGCCGGACTATCCAAAACAATAGTCCCCATGCTGGAATATCCAAAACGATAGTCCCCATGACGGACTATCCAAAACGATAGTCCCCATGCCGGACTATCCAAAACGATAGTCCCCATGCCGGACTATCCAAAACGATAGTCCCCATGTCGGACTATGCAAAACGATAGTCCCCATGCCGGACTATCCAAAACGATAGCCCCATGCCGGACTATCCAAAACGATAGTCCCCATGACAGACTATCCAAAACGATAGTCCCCATGTCGGACTATCCAAAACGATAGTCCCCATTTCGGACTATCCAAAACGATAGTCCCCATGCCAGACTATCAAAAACGATAGTACTTATGCCGGACTATTTAAAACGATAGTCCCTATGCCGAATTATCCAAAACGATAGTCCCCATGCCGGACTATCCAAAACGATAGTCCCCATGCCAGACTATCAAAAACGATAGTCCCCATGTCGGACTATCCAAAACGATAGTCCCCATGCCAGACTATCCAAAACGATAGTCCCCATGCCGGACTATCCAAAACGATAGTCCCCGTGCCGGACTATCCAAAACGATAGTCAACATGCCGGACTGTCCAAAACGATAGTCCCATGCCGGACTATCCAAAACGATAGTCCCAATGCCGGACTATCCAAAACGATAGTCCGCATGCCGGACTATCCAAAACGATAGTCCCAATGCCGGACTATCCAAAACGATAGTCCCCATGCCGGACTATCCAAAACGAGAGTCCGTATGCCGGACTATCCAAAACGATAGTCCCCATGCCGGACTATCCAAAACGATAGTCCCCATGCCGAACTATTCAAAACGATAGTCCTAATGCCGGACTATCCAAAACGATAGTACCCCTTTCGGACTATCCAAAACGATAGTCCCAATGACGGACTATCCAAAACGATAGTCCCCGTGCCGGACTATCCAAAAGGATAGTCCCCATACTGGACTATCCAAAACGATAGTTCCCATGCCGGACTATCCAAAACGATAGTCCTTGTGCCGGACTATCCAAAACGATAGTCCCCATGCCGGACTATCCAAAACGATAGTCCCCATGTCGGACTATCCAAAACGATAGTCCCCATGCCGGACTATCCAAAACGATAGTCCTAATGCCGGACAATCCAAAACGATAGTCACCATGCCGGGATATCCAAAACGATAGTCCCCATGCAGGACTCTCCAAAACGATAGTCCCCATGCCGGACTATCCAAAACGATAGTCCCCATGCCGGACTATCCAAAACGATAGTCCCAATGCCGGACTATCCAAAACGATAGTCCCCATGCCGGACTATCAAAAACGATAGTCCCAATGCCGGACTATAGAAAAACAATATTCCCCATGCCGGACTATCCAAAACGATAGTCCCCATGCCGGAATATCCAAAACGATAGTCCCCATGCCAGACTATAAAAAACGATAGTCCCTATGCCGGACTATCTAAAACGATAGTCCCCATGCCGGACTATCCAAAACGATAGTACTTATGCCGGACTATCCAAAACGATAGTCCCCATGCCGGACTATCCAAAACGATAGTCCCCATTCCGGACTATCCAAAACGATAGTCCCCATGTCGGACTATGCAAAACGATAGTCCCCATGCCGGACTATCCAAAACGATAGTCCCCATGCCGGACTATCCAAAACGATAGTCCCTATGCCAGACTATCCAAACCGATAGTCCCCATGTCGGACTATACAAAACGATAGTCCCCATTTCGGACTATCCAAAACGATAGTCCCCATGCCGGACTATCCAAAACGATAGTACTTATGCCGGACTATCCAAAACGATAGTCCCTATGCTGAACTATCCAAAACGATAGTCCCCATGCCGGACTATCCAAAACGATAGTCCCCATGCTGGACTATCAAAAACGATAGTCCCCATGCCGGACTATCCCAAACGATAGTCCCCATGCCGGACTATCCAAAACGATAGTCCCCATGCCGGACTATCTAAAACGATAGTCCCCGTGCCGGACTATCCAAAACGATAGTCCCCATGCCGGACTATTCAAAACGATAGTCCCCGTGCCGGACTATCCAAAATGATAGTCCCTATTTCGGACTATCCAAAATGATAGTCACCATGCCGGACTATCCAAAACGATAGTCAACATGCCGGACTATCCAAAACGATAGTCCATGTGCCGGACTATCCAAAACGATAGTCCCAATGCCAGACTATCAAAAACGATAGTCCCCATGTCGTACTATCCAAAACGATAGTCCCCATGTCGTACTATCCAAAACTATAGTCCCCATGTCGTACTATCCAAAACGATAGTCCCCTTGTCGGACTATCCAAAACGATAGTCCCCATGCCGGACTATCCAAAACGATAGTCCCCATGCCGGACTATCCAAAACGATAGTCCCCATGCCGGATTATCCAAAACGATAGTCCCCATGCCCGACTATCCAAAACGATAGTCCCCATGCCGGACTATCAAAAACTATAGTCCTTCTGTCGGACTATCCAAAGAGATAGTCCCAATGCCAGACTATCCAAAACGATAGTCCCCAAGCCGGACTATCCAAAACGGTAGTCCCAATGCCGGACTATCCAAAACGATAGTCCCCATGCCGGACTATCCAAAGAGATAGTCCTTATGCCGGACTATCGAAAACGATAGTCCCCATACCGGACTATCCAAAACGATAGTCCCCATGCCGGACTATCCAAAACGATAAGCTCCATTCCCGACTATCCAAAACGATAGTCCCAATGCCTTACTATCCAAAACGATAGTCTTCATGTCGGACTATCCAAAACGATAGTCCCCATGCCGGACTATCAAAAACGATAGTCCCCATGTTAGACTATCCTAAACGATAGTCTTCATGCCTGACTATCCAAAACGATAGTCCCCATGCCGGATTATCCAAAACGATAGTCCCCATGCTGGACTATCCAAAACGATAGTCAACATGCCGGACTATCCAAAACGATAGTCCCAATGCCGGACTATCCAAAACGATAGTCCCCATGTCGGACTATCAAAAACGATAGTCCCTATGCCGGACTATCCAATACGATAGTCCCCATGCCGGACTATCCAAAACGATAGTCCCCATGCCGGACTATCCAAAACGATAGTCCTCATGCAGGACTATCCAAAACAATAGTCCCAATGCCGGACTATCCAAAACGATAGTCCCTATGTCGGACTATCCAAAATAATAGTCCCCATGCCGGACTATCCAAAACGATAGTTCCATGCCGGACTATCCAAAACGATAGTCCCTATGCTGAACTATCCAAAACGATAGTCCCCATGCCGGACTATCCAAAACGATAGTCCCCATGCTGGACTATCAAAAACGATAGTCCCCATGCCGGACTATCCCAAACGATAGTCCCCATGCCGGACTATCCAAAACGATAGTCCCCATGCCGGACTATCTAAAACGATAGTCCCCGTGCCGGACTATCCAAAACGATAGTCCCCATGCCGGACTATTCAAAACGATAGTCCCCGTGCCGGACTATCCAAAATGATAGTCCCTATTTCGGACTATCCAAAATGATAGTCACCATGCCGGACTATCCAAAACGATAGTCAACATGCCGGACTATCCAAAACGATAGTCAACATGCCGGACTATCTAAAACGATAGTCCCCATGCTGGTCCATCCAAAACGATAGTCCTTATGCCGGACTATCCAAACCGATAGTCCATGTGCCGGACTATCCAAAACGATAGTCCCAATGCCAGACTATCAAAAACGATAGTCCCCATGTCGTACTATCCAAAACGATAGTCCCCATGTCGTACTATCCAATACTATAGTCCCCATATCGTACTATCCAAAACGATAGTCCCCTTGTCGGACTATCCAAAACGATAGTCCCCATGCCGGACTATCCAAAACGATAGTCCCCATGCCGGACTATCCAAAACGATAGTCCCCATGCCGGATTATCCAAAACGATAGTCCCCATGCCGGACTATCCAAAACGATAGTCCCCATGCCGGACTATCAAAAACTATAGTCCTTCTGTCGGACTATCCAAAGAGATAGTCCCAATGCCAGACTATCCAAAACGATAGTCCCCAAGCCGGACTATCCAAAACGGTAGTCCCAATGCCGGACTATCCAAAACGATAGTCCCCATGCCGGACTATCCAAAGAGATAGTCCTTATGCCGGACTATCGAAAACGATAGTCCCCATGCCGGACTATCCAAAACGATAGTCCCATGCCGGACTATCCAAAACGATAAGCTCCATTCCGGACTATCCAAAACGATAGTCCCAATGCCTTACTATCCAAAACGATAGTCTTCATGTCGGACTATCCAAAACGATAGTCCCCATGCCGGACTTTCAAAAACGATAGTCCCCATGTTAGACTATCCTAAACGATAGTCCCCATGCCTGACTATCCAAAACGATAGTCCCCATGCCGGATTATCCAAAACGATAGTCCCCATGCTGGACTATCCAAAACGATAGTCAACATGCCGGACTATCCAAAACGATAGTCCCAATGCCGGACTATCCAAAACGATAGTCCCCATGTCGGACTATCAAAAACGATAGTCCCTATGCCGGACTATCCAATACGATAGTCCCCATGCCGGACTATCCAAAACGATAGTCCCCATGCCGGACTATCCAAAACGATAGTCCTCATGCAGGACTATCCAAAACAATAGTCCCAATGCCGGACTATCCAAAACGATAGTCCCCATGTCGGACTATCCAAAATAATAGTCCCCATGCCGGACTATCCAAAACGATAGTTCCATGCCGGACTATCCAAAACGATAGTCCCCATGCCTGACTATCCAAAACGATAGTCCCCATGCAGGACTATCCAAAACGATAGTCCCCATACCGGACTATCCAAAAAGATAGTCCCAATGCTGGACTATCCAAAACGATAGTCCTTACGCCGGACTATACAAAACGATAGTCCCCGGGCCGGACTATCCAAAACGATAGTCCCCATGTTAGACTATCCAAAACGATAGTCCCCATGCCGGTCTATCCAAAACGATAGTCCCAATGCCGGACTATCCAAAACGATAGTCCCCATGTCGGACTATTCAAAACGATAGTCCCCCCGCCGGACTATCCAAAACGATAGTCCCCATGCTGGACTATCCAAAACGATAGTCCCCATGCCGGACAATCCAAAACGATAGTCCCCATGTCGGACTATCCAAAACGATAGTCCCCATGCCGGACTATCCAAAACGATAGTCCCCATGCCAGACTATCCAAAACGATAGTCCCCATGATGGACTATCCAAAACGATAGTCCCCATGCCGGACTATCCAAAACGATAGTCCCCATGCCGGACTATCCAAAAGAGTAGTCCCCAAGCAGGACTATCCAAAACGATAGTCCCAATGCCGGAATATCCAAAAAGATAGTCCCCATGTCGGACTATCCAAAACGATAGTCCCCATGCCGGACTATCCAAGACGACAGTCCCCATGCCGGACTATCTAAAACGATAGTCCCCATGCCGGACTATCGAAAACGATAGTCCCCATGCCGGACTATCCAAAACGATAGTCCCAATGCCGGACTATCCAAAACGATAGTCCCCATGCCGGACTATCCAAATAGATAGTCCCCATGTCGGACTATCCAAAACGATAGTCCCAATGCCGGACTATCCAAAACAATAGTCCTTGTGATGGACTATCCAAAAGGATAATCCCAATGCCGGACTATCCAAAACGATAGTCCCCATGCCGGATTATCCAAAACAATAGTCCCCATGCCGGACTATCCAAAACGATAGTCCCCATGCCGGACTATCCAAAACTATAGTCCCCCTGTCGGACTATCCAAAGAGATAGTCCCCATGCCGGACTATCCAAAACGATAGTCCCCATGCCGGACTATCCAAAACGATAGTCCCAATGCCGGACTATCCAAAACGATAGTCCTCATGCCTGACTATCCAAAAAGATAGTCCTTATGCCGGACTATCGAAAACGATAGTCCCCATGCCGGACTATCCAAAACACTAGTCCTCATGCCGGACTATCCCAAACGATAGTCCCCATGAAGGACTATCCAAAACGATAGTCCCCATGCCGAACTATTCAAAACGATAGTCCTAATGCCGGACTATCCAAAACGATAGTACCCCTTTCGGACTATCCAAAACGATAGTCCCAATGCCGGACTATCCAAAACGATAGTCCCCGTGCCGGACTATCCAAAAGGATAGTCCCCATACTGGACTATCCAAAACGATAGTTCCCATGCCGGACTATCCAAAACGATAGTCCTTGTGCCGGACTATCCAAAACGATAGTCCCCATGCTGGACTATCCAAAACGATAGTCCCCATGTCGGACTATCCAAAACGATAGTCCCCATGCCGGATTATCCAAAACGATAGTCCTAATGCCGGACAATCCAAAACGATAGTCACCATGCCGGGATATCCAAAACGATAGTCCCCATGCAGGACTCTCCAAAACGATAGTCCCCATGCCGGACTATCCAAAACGATAGTCCCCATGCCGGACTATCCAAAACGATAGTCCCAATGCCGGACTATCCAAAACGATACTCCCCATGCCGGACTATCAAAAACGATAGTCCCAATGCCGGACTATAGAAAAACAATATTCCCCATGCCGGACTATCCAAAACGATAGTCCCCATGCCGGAATATTCAAAACGATAGTCCCCATGCCAGACTATCCAAAACGATAGTCCCTATGCCGGACTATCTAAAACGATAGTCCCCATGCCGGACTATCCAAAACGATAGTACTTATGCCGGACTATCCAAAACGATAGTCCCCATGCCGGACTATCCAAAACGATAGTCCCCATGCCGGACTATATAAACGATAGTCCCCATGTCGGACTATGCAAAACGATAGTCCCCATGCCGGACTATCCAAAACGATAGTCCCCATGCCGGACTATCCAAAACGATAGTCCCTATGCCAGACTATCCAAACCGATAGTCCCCATGTCGGACTATCCAAAACGATAGTCCCCATTTCGGACTATCTAAAACGATAGTCCCCATGCCGGACTATCCAAAACGATAGTACTTATGCCGGACTATTTAAAACGATAGTCCCTATGCTGAACTATCCAAAACGATAGTCCCCATGCCGGACTATCCAAAACGATAGTCCCCATGCTGGACTATCAAAAACGATAGTCCCCATGCCGGACTATCCCAAACGATAGTCCCCATGCCGGACTATCCAAAACGATAGTCCCCATGCCGGACTATCTAAAACGATAGTCCCCGTGCCGGACTATCCAAAACGATAGTCCCCATGCCGGACTATTCAAAACGATAGTCCCCGTGCAGGACTATCCAAAATGATAGTCCCTATTTCGGACTATCCAAAATGATAGTCACCCTGCCGGACTATCCAAAACGATAGTCAACATGCCGGACTATCCAAAACGATAGTCAACATGCCGGACTATCTAAAATGATAGTCCCCATGCTGGACCATCCAAAACGATAGTCCTTATGCCGGACTATCCAAACCGATAGTCCATGTGCCGGACTATCCAAAACGATAGTCCCAATGCCAGACTATCAAAAACGATAGTCCCCATGTCGTACTATCCAAAACGATAGTCCCCATGTCGTACTATCCAAAACTATAGTCCCCATGTCGTACTATCCAAAACGATAGTCCCCTTGTCGGACTATCCAAAACGAAAGTCCCCATGCCGGACTATCCAAAACGATAGTCCCCATGCCGGACTATCCAAAACGATAGTCCCCATGCCGGATTATCCAAAACGATAGTCCCCATGCCGGACTATCCAAAACGATAGTCCCCATGCCGGACTATCAAAAACTATAGTCCTTCTGTCGGACTATCCAAAGAGGTAGTCCCAATGCCAGACTATCCAAAACGATAGTCCCCAAGCCGGACTATCCAAAACGGTAGTCCCAATGCCGGACTATCCAAAACGATAGTCCCCATGCCGGACTATCCAAAGAGATAGTCCTTATGCCGGACTATCGAAAACGATAGTCCCCATGCCGGACTATCCAAAACGATAGTCCCCATGCCGGACTATCCAAAACGATAAGCTCCATTCCGGACTATCCAAAACGATAGTCCCAATGCCTAACTATCCAAAACGATAGTCTTCATGTCGGACTATCCAAAACGATAGTCCCCATGCCGGACTATCAAAAACGATAGTCCCCATGTTAGACTATCCTAAACGATAGTCCCCATGCCTGACTATCCAAAACGATTGTCCCCATGCCGGATTATCCAAAACGATAGTCCCCATGCTGGACTATCCAAAACGATAGTCAACATGCCGGACTATCCAAAACGATAGTCCCAATGCCGGACTATCCAAAACGATAGTCCCCATGTCGGACTATCAAAAACGATAGTCCCTATGCCGGACTATCCAATACGATAGTCCCCATGCCGGACTATCCAAAACGATAGTCCCCATGCCGGACTATCCAAAACGATAGTCCTCATGCAGGACTATCCAAAACAATAGTCCCAATGCCGGACTATCCAAAACGATAGTCCCCATGTCGGACTATCCAAAATAATAGTCCCCATGCCGGACTATCCAAAACGATAGTTCCATGCCGGACTATCCAAAACGATAGTCCCCATGCCTGACTATCCAAAACGATAGTCCCCATGCAGGACTATCCAAAACGATAGTCCTTGTGCCGGACTATCCAAAACGATAGTCCCCATACCGGACTATCCAAAAAGATAGTCCCAATGCTGGACTATCCAAAACGATAGTCCTTACGCCGGACTATCCAAAACGATAGTCCCCATGCCGGACTATCCAAAACGATAGTCCCCATGCCGGGCTATCCAAAACGATAGTCCCCATGTTAGACTATCCAAAACGATAGTCCCCATGCCGGTCTATCCAAAACGATAGTCCCAATGCCGGACTATCCAAAACGATAGTCCCCATGTCGGACTATTCAAAACGATAGTCCCCCCGCCGGACTATCCAAAACGATAGTCCCCATGCTGGACTATCCAAAACGATAGTCCCCATGCCGGACAATCCAAAACGATAGTCCCCATGTCGGACTATCCAAAACGATAGTCCCCATGCCGGACTATCCAAAACGATAGTCCCCATGCCAGACTATCTAAAACGATAGTCCCCATGATGGACTATCCAAAACGATAGTCCCCATGCCGGACTATCCAAAACGATAGTCCCCATGCCGGACTATCCAAAACGATAGTCCCCATGCCGGACTATCCAAAAGAGTAGTCCCCAAGCAGGACTATCCAAAACGATAGTCCCAATGCCGGACTATCCAAAACGATAGTCCCCATGTCGGACTATCCAAAACGATAGTCCCCATGCCGGACTATCCAAGACGACAGTCCTTATGCCGGACTATCTAAAACGATAGTCCCCATGCCGGACTATCGAAAACGATAGTCCCCATGCCGGACTATCAAAAACGATAGTCCCAATGCCGGACTATCCAAAACGATAGTCCCCATGCCGGACTATCCAAATAGATAGTCCCCATGTCGGACTATCCAAAACGATAGTCCCAATGCCGGACTATCCAAAACAATAGTCCTTGTGCTGGACTATCCAAAAGGATAATCCCAATGCCGGACTATCCAAAACGATAGTCCCCATGCCGGATTATCCAAAACAATAGTCCCCATGCCGGACTATCCAAAACGATAGTCCCCATGCCGGACTATCCAAAACTATAGTCCCCCTGTCGGACTATCCAAAGAGATAGTCCCCATGCCGGACTATCCAAAACGATAGTCCACATGCCGGACTATCCAAAACGATAGTCCCAATGCCGGACTATCCAAAACGATAGTCCCCATTTCGGACTATCCAAAACGATAGTCCCAATGGCGGACTATCCAAAACGATAGTCTCCATGCCGGACTATCCGAAAGGATAGTCCCTATGCCGGACTATCCAAAACGATAGTCCCCATGCCGGAATATTCAAAACGATAGTCCCTATGTTAGACTATCCAAAACGATAGTCCCCATGCCGGACTATCCAAAACGATAGTCAACATGCAGGACTATCCAAAACGATAGTCCCAATGCCGGACCATCCAAAACGATAGTCCCCATGTCGGACTATCCAAAACGATAGTCCCCATGCCGGACTATCCAAAACGATAGTCCCCATGCCGGACTATCCAAAACGATAGTCCCCATGCCGGACTATCCAAAACGATAGTCCCAATGCCGGACTATCCAAAACGATAGTCCCCATGCCGGACTATCCAAAACGATAGTCCCCATGCCGGACTATCAAAAACGATAGTCCCCATGCCGGACTATCAAAAACGATAGTCCCCATGCCGGACTATCCAAAACGATAGTCCCCATGCCGGACTATCCAAAACGATAGTCCCCATGCCGGACTATCCAAAACGATAGTCCCCATGCCGGACTATCTAAAACGATAGTCCCTATGCCGAACTATCCAAAACGATAGTCCGCCTGCCGGACTATCCAAAACGATAGTCCCCATGCCGGACTATCCAAAACGATAGTCAACATGCCGGACTATCCAAAACGATAGTCTCCATGCTGGACTATCCAAAACGATAGTCCCATGCCGGACTATCCAAAACGATAGTCCCCATGCCGGACTATCCAAAACGATAGTCCCCATGCCGGACTACCAAAAACGATAGTCCCCATGCCGGACTATCCAAAACGATAGTCCCCATGCCGGACTATCCAAAACGATAATCCCCATGCCGGACTATCCAAAACGATAGTCCCCATGCCGGACTATCCAAAACGATAGTCCTAATGCCGGACTATCAAAAACGGTAGTCCCCATGCTTGACTATCCAAAACGGTAGTCCCCACGCCGGACTATCCAAAACGATAGTCAACATGCCGGACTATCCAAAACGATAGTCAACATGCCGGACTATCCAAAACGATAGTCTCCATGCCGGACTATCCAAAACGATAGTCCAATGCCGGACTATCCAAAACGATAGTCCCCATGCCGGACTATCCAAAACGATAGTCCCCATGCCGGAATATCCAAAACGATAGTCCCAATGCCAGACTATCCAAAACAATAGTCCCCACGCCGGACTATCCAAAACGAGAGTCCGTATGCCGGACTATCCAAAACGATAGTCCCCATGCCGGACTATCCAAAACGATAGTCCCCATGCCGGACTATCCAAAACGATAGTCCCACTGCCGGACTATCCAAAACGATAGTCCCCCATTTCGGACTATCCAAAACGATAGTCCCAATGGCGGACTATCCAAAACGATAGTCTCCATTCCGGACTATCCGAAAGGATAGTCCCCATGCCGGACTATCCAAAACGATAGTCCTCATGCCGGACTATCCAAAACGATAGTCCTTGTGCCGGACTATCCAAAACGATAGTCCCCATGCCGGAATATCCAAAACGATAGTAACCATGCCGGACTATCCAAAACGATAGTCCTTATGCCGGACTATCCAAACCGATAGTCCATGTGCCGGACTATCCAAAACGATAGTCCCAATGCCAGACTATCCAAAACGATAGTCCCCCATGTCGTACTATCCAAAACGATAGTCCCCATGTCGTACTATCCAAAACTATAGTCCCCATGTCGTACTATCCAAAACGATAGTCCCCTTGTCGGACTATCCAAAACGATAGTCCCCATGCCGGACTATCCAAAACGATAGTCCCCATACCGAACTATCCAAAACGATAGTCCCCGTGCCGGATTATCCAAAACGATAGTCCCCCATGCCGGACTATCCAAAACGATAGTCCCCATGCCGGACTATCCAAAACTATAGTCCTTCTGTCGGACTATCCAAAGAGATAGTCCCAATGCCAGACTATCCAAAACGATAGTCCCCAAGCCGGACTATCCAAAACGGTAGTCCCAATGCCGGACTATCCAAAACGATAGTCCCCATGCCGGACTATCCAAAGAGATAGTCCTTATGCCGGACTATCGAAAACGATAGTCCCCATGCCGGACTATCCAAAACGATAGTCCCCATGCCGGACTATCCAAAACGATAGTCTCCATGCCGGACTATCCAAAAACGATAGTCCCAATGCCTTACTATCCAAAACGATAGTCTTCATGTCGGACTATCCTAAACGATAGTCTCCATGCCGGACTATCAAAAACGAGAGTCCCCATGTTAGACTATCCTAAACGATAGTCCCCATGCCTGACTATCCAAAACGATAGTCCCCATGCCGGATTATCCAAAACGATAGTCCCCATGCTGAACTATCCAAAACGATAGTCAACATGCCGGATTATCCAAAACTATAGTCCCAATGCCGGACTATCCAAAACGATAGTCCCCATGTCGGACTATCCAAAACGATAGTCCCTATGCCGGACTATCCAATACGATAGTCCCTTATGCCGGACTATCCAAAACGATAGTCCCCATGCCGGACTATCCAAAACGATAGTCCTCATGCAGGACTATCCAAAACGATAGTCCCAATGCCGGACTATCCAAAACGATAGTCCCCATGTCGGACTATCCAAAATGATAGTCCCCATGCAGGACTATCCAAAACGATAGTTCCATGCCGGACTATCCAAAACGATAGTCCCCATGCCTGACTATCCAAAACGATAGTCCCCATGCAGGACTATCCAAAACGATAGTCCTTGTGCCGGACTATCCAAAACGATAGTCCCCATGCCGGACTATCCAAAAGATAGTCCCAATGCTGGACTATACAAAACGATAGTCCTTACGCCGGACTATCCAAAACGATAGTCCCCATGCCGGACTATCCAAAACGATAGTCCCCATGTTAGACTATCCAAAATGATAGTCCCCATGCCGGTCTATCCAAAACGATAGTCCCAATGCCGGACTATCCAAAACGATAGTCCCCATGTCGGACTATTCAAAACGATAGTCCCCCCGCCGGACTATCTAAAACGATAGTCCCCATGCTGGACTATCCAAAACGATAGTCCCCATGCCGGACAATCCAAAAAGATAGTCCCCCATGTCGGACTATCCAAAACGATGGTCCCTATGCCGGACTATCCAAAACGATAGTCCCCATGTCGGACTATCCAAAACGATAGTCCCCATGCCGGACTATCCAAAACGATAGTCCCCATGCCAGACTATCCAAAACGATAGTCCCCATGATGGACTATCCAAAACGATAGTCCCCATGCCGGACTATCCGAAACGATAGTCCCCATGCCGGAGTATCCAAAAGAGTAGTCCCCAAGCAGGACTATCCAAAACGATAGTCCCAATGCCGGACTATCCAAAAACAATAGTCCCCATGTCGGACTATCCAAATCGATAGTCCCCATGCCGGACTATCCAAAACGACAGTCCCATGCCGGACTATCTAAAACGATAGTCCCCATGCCGGACTATCGAAAACGATAGTCCCCATGCCGGACTATCCAAAACGATAGTCCCACGCCGGACTATCCAAAACGATAGTCCCCATGCCGGACTATCCAAATAGATAGTCCAAATGTCGGACTATCCAAAACGATAGTCCCAATGCCGGACTATCCAAAACAATAGTCCTTGTGCTGGACTATCCAAAAGGATAATCCCAATGCCGGACTATCCAAAACGATAGTCCCCATGCCGGATTATCCAAAACAATAGTCCCCATGCCGGACTATCCAAAACGATAGTCCCCATGCAGGACTATCCAAAACTATAGTCCCCCTGTCGGACTATCCAAAGAGATAGTCCCCATGCCGGACTATCCAAAACGATAGTCCCCATGCCGGACTATCCAAAACGATAGTCCCAATGCCGGACTATCCATAACGATAGTCCCCATGCCTGACTATCCAAAAAGATAGTCCTTATGCCGGACTATCGAAAACGATAGTCCCCATGCCGGACTATCCAAAACACTAGTCCTCATGCCGGACTATCCCAAACGATAGTCCCAATGCCGGACTATCCAAAACGATAGTCCCAATGCCGGACTATCCAAAACGATAGTCCCAATGCCGGACTATCCAAAACGATAGTCTTCATGTCGGGACTATCCAAAACGATAGTCCCCATGCCGGACTATTCAAAACGATCGTCCCAATGCCGGACTATCCAAAACGATAGTCCCAATGCCGGACTATCCAAAACGATAGTCCCCATGCCGGACTATTCAAAACTATAGTCCCCATGTTAGACTATCCAAAACGAAAGTTCCCATGCCTGACTATCCAAAACGATAGTCCCCATGCCGGACTATCCAAAACGATAGTCCCCCATGCCGGACTATCAAAAACGATAGTCAACATGCCGGACTATCCAAAACGATAGTCCCAATGCCGGACTATCCAAAACGATATTCCCCATGTCGGACTATCCAAAACGATAGTCCCAATGCCGGACCATTCAAAACGATAGTCCCCATGTCGGACTATCCAAAATGATAGTCCCCATGCCGGACTATCCAAAACGATAGTTCCATGCCGGACTATCCAAAACGATAGTCCCAATGCCGGACTATCCAAAACGATAGTCCCCATGCCGGACTATCCAAAACGATAGTCCCCATGCCGGACTATCAAAAACGATAGTCCCCATGCCAGACTATCAAAAACGATAGTCCCCATGCCGGACTATCCAAAACGATAGTCCCCATGCCGGACTATCCAAAACGATAGTCCCCCATGCCGGACTATCCAAAACGATAGTCCCCATGCCGGACTATCTAAAACGATAGTCCCTATGCCGGACTATCCAAAACGATAGTCCGCCTGCCGGACTATCCAAAACGATAGTCCCCATGCCGGACTATCCAAAACGATAGTCAACATGCCGGACTATCCAAAACGATAGTCTCCATGCCGGACTATCCAAAACGATAGTCCCATGCCGGACTATCCAAAACGATAGTCCCCATGCCGGACTATCCAAAACGATAGTCCCCATGCCGGACTATCCAAAACGATAGTCCCCATGCCGGACTATCCAAAACGATAGTCCCCATGCCGGACTATCCAAAACGATAGTCCCCATGCCGGACTATCCAAAACGATAGTCCCCATGCCGGACTATCCAAAACGATAGTCCCCATGCCGGACTATCCAAAACGATAGTCAACATGCTAGACTATCCAAAACGATAGTCCCCATGCCGGACTATCCACAACGATAGTCCCAATGCGGGACTATCCAAAAGGATAATCCCAACGCCGGACTATCTAAAACGATAGTCCACATGCCGGACTATCTTAAACGATAGTCCCCATGTCGTAATATCCAAAACGATAGTCCCCATGTCGGACTATCCAAAACGATAGTCCCCATGCCGGACTATCAAAAACGATAGTCCCCATGCCGGACTATCCAAAACGATAGTCCTCATGCCGGATTATCCAAAACGATAGTCCCCATGCCGGACTATCCAAAACGATAGTCCCAATGCCGGACTTTCCAAAACTATAGTCCCCCTGTCGGACTATCCAAAGAGATAGTCCCCATGCCGGACTATCCAAAACGATAGTCCCCATGCCGGACTATCCAAAACGATAGTCCCAATGCCGGACTATCCAAAACGATAGTCCCCATGCCTGACTATCCAAAACGATAGTCCCAATGCCGGACTATCCAAAACGATGGTCCCAATGCCGGACTATCCAAAACGATAGTCTTCATGTCGCACTATCCAAAACGATAGTCCCCAAGCCGGACTATCCAAAACGATCGTCCCAATGCCGGACTATCCAAAACGATAGTCCCAATGCCGGACTATCCAAAATGATAGTCCCCATGCCGGACTATTCAAAACGATAGTCCCCATGCCGGACTATCCAAAACGATAGTCCCCATGCCGGACTATCCAAAACGATAGTCCCAATGCCGGACTATCCAAAACGATAGTCCCCATGCCTGACTATCCAAAACGATAGTCCCAATGCCGGACTATCCAAAACGATCGTCCCAATGCCGGACTATCCAAAACGATAGTCTTCATGTCGCACTATCCAAAACGATAGTCCCCAAGCCGGACTATCCAAAACGATCGTCCCAATGCCGGACTATCCAAAACGATAGTCCCAATGCCGGACTATCCAAAATGATAGTCCCCCATGCCGGACTATTCAAAACGATAGTCCCCATGTTAAACTATCAAAAACGATAGTTCCCATGCCGGACTATCCAAAACGATAGTCCCCATGCCGGACTATCCAAAACGATAGTCAACATGCCGGACTATCCAAAACGATAGTCCCAATGCCGGACTATCCAAAACGATAGTCCCCATGCCGGACTATCCAAAACGATAGTCCCCATGCCGGACTATCCAAAACGATAGTCCTCATGCAGGACTATCCAAAACGATAGTCCCCATGCAGGACTATCCAAAACGATAGTCCTTGTGCCGGACTATCCAAAACGATAGTCCCCATGCCGGACTATTCAAAAAGATAGTCCCAATGCTGGGACTATCCAAAACG